>DWGJ01004028.1:0-12321 GCA_018246895.1 Aspitha aspitha aspitha | reverse complement strand
TAACTTCTCCCGTTTTCCCAACATTTCCCTTCACTGCTCTGCTCCTATTGATTGTAGCGTGATGAAAACTATACTATAAGCAGCTCAGGAGTATGAAAAATAATTGTACCAAGTTTCGTTAAAATCCGTTTAGTAGTGTTTGTTTCTATAACGGTTATACAGACAGACAGACAGACAAAAATTTAACTGATAGCATTTTTGTCATCAGTATCGATCCCTAATCACCTCCTGATAGTTATTTTGGAAATATATTTAATGTACAGAATTGACCTCTCAACAGATTTATTATAAGTATAGATAGAAGATAACGTAGGTATATCTGATTCTTTCTGAGGTGGTAGGCACGAGTCTACGAAACCGTAGCGTATATGAACATCAATAGAAAAAACACGCTAGGTTTGTAAGGATAGAGATATTAGGCACGCTACGCTTTCTGCCTACCCCTTAAGAGACCTGGCGTGATAGTATAACAATAAATAACAATTTATTATGTCCAAATGATTATGTAATTACGCCGCGACGTCTGGCGATCTTTATGACGGGCGAAGTGAAATGATTCTGGGGAACGTGAAAGTCTGCGGTTCACCGCACTACCACTGTCGCAGCGATATCTTATTTCTTGCATTCTTGAGCTAAATGTTTTACAACTCAGTACTTCTATAATGTTACTGTAAATAACTTATTTATCTCACTACTTTGGATAATCCGTTTTTCATAAAATTACCAGACGTCATCGTAATCTCGTTTAATATTCTACTCGGGTCTCCCCACAGAATGAGAAAGGTAAAATCTTTTTAAAATACTTAGTAGATAAATAAATAATGCTTAATATTAATTAATATGTGAAACACATTAATCATAGCTAAGATTGAACTACAATTTACATAGATAGGCATATACGTACCTAAACTTTTCACTTCAACGTTAAAAGCTGAACTTAAAAAGTGTAGCTTACTGAGAAACTTATTATTTTCTAACATTATTTTACAACTATAAACGTTGCCTACAACTAAATTAGAATAAGAATCAAATAGGAATCTTTAAGCAAACTTCGAAAGGTTATTGATGAAATGTTTGATGTAAACTTCCAAGCAATTCATTGGTAGCAAAATTAATTTCACAGAAAATAACTTTGGCGTACTAAGAAAGAAGAGTTATCCATTGTATCATATTGTTGTAGACGATAATACACTGTCCGATTGATTGTTGTGACTTTGTTTTGTTGCCATAAATAAATTGGCGATATGTAAAGGCGAGCGGGTAGAGGAAGGGCTGAATCATAATAAAATAATAATGATAATGCCAATGATGATGATATTGATAATGAAGTTCGAATGCCTATAGCACTAGTCAATTAAAACACTTCGCTTCTGTTCAAATAAACATAATAAAAACTGAAATCATTCAATTAATTTAACGATGACAAAAATTCTTATTACTAAAACTTTTGTGAGTACACTGCGTATTTCTAAGCATAGTGCGGACACCGCGTATTTCTAAGCCCTAACGAGATTGTCTGTGTATCTAAAGAAGATACCGCTTATTTATAATCTAAGTCTCATTACGTCATCGCATATTTCTAAGTTTATGTGAGGACATCGCATATTTACAAGTATTAGGGCACCGCGTATTTTGAAATCTAGTAAAAGCGGGTGATAAGTGAAAAAGAATCTACTTTTTCAACCCATTTTTATCGATGCTGGACGGGAAAATATCACATGCTTTATAACACAAGGTGTGCAAGTTTCCTCACGATGTTTTTCTTCGCCGTTATAGCGAGTGATATTTAAATTTTAGTTATAAAAGGAACGTAACAAGTCAGATGTGAATGTCAGGATCGACCCTAGGCTATCACTGCTATGAAACACATACTTGTATACAAACTATAGTACGAGTGCACACTGCATGAATGTGTGTGAATGGTGAATTGATTGTGTGTATGAAAATAATCCGTCTTGCGCTAATAATCGCTTGGTGAACAATTACAAGAGCATAATAACGAAATAAACAGTTCAGTTGATCCACTTGACTATCGGCGCTGGAGCGTGCCGCGCTTTCTCTCGACGGACGGACGGACTAGTAACGATTTTAAGTAGATAAATACGCTGTTTGAATTCATATGCTTGAGTCTGCTGGCCCGGTCAGTGAGTTGGATAGTGGACGGAAAGATAAAGGATATGTTATCGATCAGGACAAATATGTTTGTTTGTTCTTTCTTATTTTTTCTTTTAACAGCTTGCGTTTAAGCAAGCTTACCTCGTAAGCGAGATACAGTCTACTATAGCACGCTTGCCTGTAAATTACTCATTCACTCTCGCATCGAAGAGTTCAATGGTTGAAACTGGACCGCCATATCAGTAAAAATTGTTCCCTTTTCTGTTGTTGTTTTTGTAAAATTATATATATTTTTTGTTGAACTGATTTTTTTCTTTGCACAAAAATCCTCCCGTCGGAACCCTCCTCACTCACCCTGAAAACTTATCTAACACGTCGCACAATTTTCGATTCGTCCGAAACAATTACCGCGAAGATCTTTCTCGAAAAACTACGTAACACACACCCGCCCGACAGCTACGGAACTGAATTACAAAATCGGCTAATTAACATGCAATGTCGTTGATGTTTTCGCGAAACGAGTTAACATCGTTGCTTCCTACATATTTTATTACGTGTATAATTACTGAGCAACGCGAGGCACCTTTGCTCAATAATTGGTGTGCAATCGTGCGTAAAATTCGGACGACGTCATAATTAAGCGTAATTACGGATCGCGTAAACAGTGGGTACACGGCTGTAATAAACAACAGACCACGTTTTGCGACTTTCACGTAACTTTACTCCTAACTGTTGGCAGGTGAACCAATGCACCTCAAACAATCATTTACACTTTAAACTAAGCAAACTTACAAAATCTGAGTATACGCCTAAGCCAGACGTTCTCAAACTCATTTCAAAAACCGTCTACGTGCGTATTAAATTTTTTAAAATCACTGACAAGTTTAAATTCATCTGTCAAAACAGTCCGTTAAATTACTTAATAAGCTTAAAATGAACGTCGCAATAGCTATTTCTCAGGCGCACTTTTCAAAATAACAATGGCAATTATGTTTTAAACGTGGGTATTCCAATTGTTTCGCGCCCACAGCGGAGAATTATTGCCAACTTACTAATATGCGGAAGCTACGAAATTTTACAGCTCGATTAATTTTCAATACAATATCGATACTGACATTATACCACGTCATCTCCTTAACGGGGTACGTAAGTGACGTCATCTTGCTAACCTGTCGTACTTCTTCAATATTTATCACTCTCTTCATGCATAACACGCTGCTAGTTGATTATAATGGAAGCAATTGTGATAGCATTCTCGTTCTCTCTCTCTCACCTTTTTCTTCTCTCTCGTGACGAAACTGCGGGCGAACTATTTGATGACAATGGTCACCCGTCGAGAGTAAAACAAATTGCGAAGACTCTTTGTTTTAGCCGTTTAACACAGTCGTATTTCTCATTTTATTACACTATGTTGCGTCGGAGTACGATTACTTACGGTTCTAATGCTTTAGTATATTACAGTTTTTCTCTGCTATGTGCAAATAGACATTTGTAAAACGACGACTTTGGTACTAATTACTGTCTACAAGTTGGAACTTTATTTTGGAACTGTGTTAAGCAAGACTAATTTTGAAGCTGCGAATTTCTACATCACGCTGGGTATAATCCACCGTGATTCTCAAATATACTAATTTGTGAGCAACCCTACAGGATTTGTTAAATAAGTTAACTCCTCTGACGAGACTCGACGATCGTCACATAACGGTTACAATTGGAACCGACCGCTTACCAAACGTGCTGGAAATATAAATGAATAAGATCAATGGGAACTGTAAACAATACTTTATAAAGCAAATTGGCAAAAAACATCGTTTCTTTGAACAAATTCGCCCAACCAAACCGATAATTCACTGGTGACAAATATGTATCAAAGCTAAATGAAAAATCCAATAAACCATACATGAACTATAGCTATACTATGTACGACACGGAGATTTATCTACAACATCAATTCTACACACCCAATACAGTCTCGTAAACTGTACATTAGTAACAATGGCGACCAATATGTCAAATTGTTGATATGATTAATTATCACACTGGTTTTTGTAACAGAAGTCTGATCGATCATACCTCATCGTCGGCTAGACTGCTTTACAAACTAGTTGACAAAAAATAGTTATAAGATGTTTTTGGGTGGGATTTGTTGTTAATTGTAGTTTGATTTAGTATAGCTGTAGTATGTGTACCTATGTACCAGGGCGGCATAATCGGTTGTATTGATTAGGCCTTTAATTAAGAATAAAAAAAATACAATGGCGACCAATTTTTGACCGAAAAAGTAGTAACGGCAACATAACTGAATCAACTTTACATCTGTATAGCCGTTGAACTTCACATCTTTGATAGATAATATTTATATATTAAACTTTACCATATATTTATTAAATAAAAAGTCGTTAACAATGCATATATTTAGCTCGGAAGGCGTTTAACATTAGAGATGTTAGAAGACGGATCGTTTAATATTACATATCTTTTGTAGATCAGCAGTTTAACTTTACACACATATCTTTAGCTATGTGATCGCGTCAGGTGAATCGACGCTGCAAGTCACTGTACTTATAGTACGCTTTATAATACGCGGCGTATTATAAAGCCATTCCAGTTATTATGTTCGGCCTCGAGGCAAACATCTATTACGATATGTTTCGCAACTATGTATATAATCAATAACATCTTTGTACCCGTGCACACTATATTTGTGTTAAAAATTAACACGACTTCGATCTTTTCTGATTTGGTTACATTACGTACTGGAGGGTAGTTTTGAAATTGTCAAATTAAACATCGAAATATTTTTACACTGATTGGTTGATTATGATTTTTGTATCTACCCGCTTGTAAGCCCAACAGTGGGTAACTAGAAAATATGTAGTCAAGATCAAGGCAGATTAAATAGCTATCATGTTTGCCAACCCGGGAATGGAACCCAAATCGATTGTTCAAAGTATTAAATATAAAATGAAGTACCTAATGAAAGGAAAGGTATTATAACAAATTATAAATATTTTAAAGTAACAAAATAAAGCTAAGGTAAAGATGTCAATTAACCAAAGGCGCTGCAAGATACGATGATAAAGTTAAGCGGAGTTTACATTACGCAGCTGGTCACAAGAAAGTAATTTGTAAGGCAGTAAAAGTAACGATACTGGTTTCGTTTTAATCGCCCTATAAACATGAAATTTCTTGTTACAGCCCTAACATACATTACTTGCGGGTTACGACTAAAGTGCTGCACTTTAGTTGTAACCCGTTCTACAAATCGCTTATTCAATCTATCAAACATAGTTCGTAGTTACTCGTGATTGTTAGCGCAAAATACAAATCAATTTTCGTGAAAAATATTAACAAAATAATGATCAACAGTATGAACTCCGCTTAAGTTTTTAACAATGGAGTCAATAAGTTTGTTTTTTTTCTACCCACAGATATAGTTTTATTATCGTAATTACAGTTTTTTTTTGTTATTTCTATAATGATTACATCGTCTGTCTGTAATTATGACCGTCGTTCGTAATGTATTGCATTGTATGATTAAATTGCTTCAATTTATTGCATCGGCGATATAAAAAATTTAAAATCCGGTTCTCACAACGTGGATAGGACTATGAGCAGACCTTGTACTTTATCGATTTTGAATTACTTTACCGATAATAAGCATCGATTTAGAAGTTAGTTGTTAGTTACTAAAGTTTTTAGCTCTGGATCCATGAGACCAATGTAGAATTTTGCTCATTATCATTAGCAAGTCTCTATAGGAGCTAGGATAGTGAGTCAGTGCCTTTATGCCGTTAGCCTTAGTAAATACACCATTGTTGATGTTGAAATATTTTGAAGTCATTATTAAATAAACAATTTATTAAATCCGTTTCCTCTATAGAATTATATTTGTAACAAAAAACATGCGTTTAACATATGCACTTTCAAACCTGTCTATAAAAGTGGTGATTCTACAAAGACTGATGAAAGAAGCATTACAGGTTTGTTAAGTTGAAATGTCAATCATTTTATTATTGACAATATAAATTCCTTCCACGAAGAACGAGTTTCCACAAACATTGCTTGATCGTTAAACATTCTTTGTGCGTCGCGTCGTAACTAGTTTAGAACTAGTTTCCTAAATTTCTTTAGTTTCAAGTAGTTTACATGCATAAGTATGTTATTATATTCAATAGTTTCACCGACAGAAATGGAATATACAAAGAATGTTCATTCTCTTTGCCCATAGCTGTTTTCTAATTCCAAGAAGATCTCAACTATCATTTGCAATGAAAGGTACTTCGCTACCTATAAAACTCCGGCTGAAGATTCAACGTGCCTATTTAACAGGCTAAATTGTGCATAATTATGCATCCTGAGATAGATGATGCATATCTACATGCCTAATAATGAATCTTACATGACATTTGTCGCGGGACTTACACAATGAAATGGCGTTCCATTGATTAGTTCGTTAAATGAGAAACGTAACCATGATTCGTGTTGTTCATCTTTTTGTAACAGGGAAATCCTTCGCTTCCGATCAGTTGCATGTATGGGGGCCACGACTTTTTCTCCAGGATACTAGCAAATTTCCAAGAGTCAGAACATTTTGTAAATAATTTTACCATCTGCGTTCACGAAGTAGTACTATATACATAGAAAACCACTGAAACCTGAAGGACCTGCTATTCCTGATATGGAAATTCTTCGGACTCTGACTCTGACTTCTGACGAATGTAATCCAATATTGCGCAATAATACATGCCCAAGCAACAATTAGTAACTAAGTATCTTAATTTCCTGTATTCAAATAGAGAATTTGTACTGTGTGACTGATAGAACAGTTTCATTGAACCTGTCTCTTTATGACGCGAAGATGTTGACACTTGATCAAACATTCATACACACTATTGGTAAGCAAAACTCGACACACAAACCCGTTTGTCTATTGATGAAGCGATCCGTCTGGTATGATATCTGTTATAATCTACATATATGTGTGCAATAGCCGACAATAATTCAGAATAATAACTGATGGCACATTTAGTTCTTCATCAATTTTGGTATACCAAGCGTGATCGAACTACATATTATATTCCATAGAGGCGCAGACAGTGTTCAATTAAATAAAGGTAAGGTTAAACAAGTTGGTGAGTATAATGTCAAAGATTTAGACGCATTTAGAAATAATTGAGATGCCAATAAGTGGACATATCCGGTGTGCCTAAGATGCAAGTGGAAAAAATTTAGTACCAATTGCTTTACCATTACTACAGCAGGCGCTGCCTTCAATAATGCAGATACGATAAAGAAGTGACGTGATATTATAAATAAAATTAATTGAAATTTATGTAGTGGGACGACTCTAATTTGGTTTCTCGCGATGTTTTCCTTCATCTTTATAAAAAGGAATACTACAATTTGAATGTACATATCACTAACAAAACGTATCATAATAAGGCGCTGATGCTTACGATAAATCTATCAAGTAACAATGTATTGAAGAATAGGACACAAGCTTGGCATTTGTGTCGCTACGCCTACATTCTCTTCCGGACTTTGTGCTGTGGGTCGATAAACTTCCACTAAACTGTCACGAGGACGATCCTTGATACTAGTTCATAGCACAATATTACAGTAATCAACAAAAGAGAATGCTAAGATTCTTTCATCTACATTTGTTTTGAATACAACTGCAACAGAAATGGAACTATTAAAGAGGACATCAATAATTGGCACCTATTGAAGAGTTTCTATAAAATAAAGACGTGGATTAACCGATTCCAAAAAGGTTTGTTAACCAATCAAAACTTCGCAAGGTGGTAACGTAGCCTTGTCGAAATAAATCACAAGAAAGTACCGATGACGTAACCGAATTAGAGAAAGTACACACGGAGAAGAAAGAGCCGAATCAATCGATGTTCATTCATTAATCAATGTAGAAAGTCTGCTGGAATCTATACTGATTGATAGGATCAAACTAATAGATCGAGATTTGTAATGAACCGTAAAGGAATTATGAGATTGGCATAAAAAACGGTCTTAATCAGACGCCTTCACTTTCGTTCAATATCAAACTGATGTGTAATAAAGACAGAACTGTAAAAAAGGTACAAAATCTCGCAACGATTGCTTTAAAATATTTAGATACTCACTAAATAACAGTCCCCGAAGACAGTCGTTTGAAAGGAAATCACAATCAAATATCACTTATAGAACGAAAACACTCGCTTGCCATCCATCACAAATTTCACCCGCGATGTAATAGAAATTTCACCAGTTTATAGACGATGTTGTGCAATCGGTAGTGTTATATCAATGTGTGGTCCTCAACAGCGCTACGCAGCCATCGCACACCGGATCTCGCGGCTGACTGCGCATACGCACAAAACCTGCCAATGACTTCAAACCCCACCACAAAAAAAATACAGTTCCAACTTCCACTCTATGCCGATGACGTTAAAGTCAGATTCGAATGTGCGACGACCTCAAGAATTAGCAGGTTGTTGTCGCAACGGGGAAAACACAAAACGATTTTGCTTGGCGACATTCGACAAGTGCTTAAATTGTTCTTCATGGTTGTGCTTGTAAAAAATCGCTTTTATGTGCATTTGTTGTTCTATATCCAACCACCTTAAGCATCACTGCTACCGGTTCTATGGAATATTGCAAAGATGTTCTACGAAATGGAATTAGTTTATGTAACAAAAGTTGTGTTATTTTATCATTTTCTTCTTCAGTATAAATAGTTCAAAGAGGTCATCCCATGATCTTTTCTCGGATTGAATATAAATGAAAGAATCATCCTATCAAGTATTTGGTGACAAACTTACTTACGATTTAAAACCAATATAAACATCAGCAACCTAAATGTCGTTTCCAAATTTGTCCAATATTACACAGTATTTTAAAATCTTGTTACCTAAATTCTGATTTTTATTTTGTTTGCAACAAACTTTGATAGTTTTCCAGTAATCTAGAAAGATAACTCTTAGGACCTTTAAATTATCAACGTAATTATTCTTAAATCCTTATATCGGTTCACTGATCTCACAGAATAAAAGATCTAAGTCTTTAGTGTAACTTTAATTTGATTATTTTTGTATTGAAGTCTGGGGCATTCTTAATCTCTTTTTTGATTGAAGATAAAATCGTAATTTAGAATTCCGAAGAATTCACTTCATTTGATCTGAGGCCGTCTTTAAACTTCTGTCTATAGTAACGCATTTATAGGGAACTAGCTGTGCCCGCGGCTTCGCCCGCGTGGAAATTAATATGTTATAAAGTTTTTCCCGTGTTAATACATATCTACACCGCGGGAATTCTAGAATAATAATTACGAACTTCCATACAATCTTTCATCCCCTATTTCAACCCCCATAAATGTCGAATTTCAAAAATGCTAGTTTTCTTGTAATATATTTCATATGAAGTGCCCAAATACAACATTTCATGGTCTTATCTTCGATAATGAACGAACTTCCAACTTTCATCCCCTATTTCAGTCCTTTCAAAGCCTTTTTTCGCGATAAAAAGTAGCCTATGTCCTTTCTCAAGATCCATATTATAGCTGTACTAAATTTCATTAAAATCGGTTCAGCGGTTTAGGCGTGAAAGTCAAACAGACAGACAGACAGACAGAGCTACAATCGTATTTATAATATTAGTAGGGAAGTAGGGATTTAGAGTAGAAGCGTTTAAGAAATGATAAAGCTTACTTTTTGTAAATCCATAGTAATTCCTTCGTTTGCTGCCTCAATTAATGTACTTTTAGTGAGAAATCTTGGACGTATTCACTAATTTCAAGTGTACGTATGAATGCGACAGAATGCTATGAAATGTTGGAACGCAATAGAACGCTAAAATAATATTAAAAAAAAATATTGAAATTGGCAAAAAAATCATATTAGGCATTTATACAGTAACAATCACAATTTCAATCAGTAACGATGCTGCGAAGTAAGGGTCCCATTTCATAACATACCAGATCGTTTGAGATAGAAATGCGTTCTGTACTTACAAGTTCGCGATATTCTGACACAACGACAGACCCAAGATTGCGTTAATAAGACGGCACTCTATAATCTGGCGTGCGAACCAAACCGTACAGAACTGCTATCTGGTTGGCATAGGTTATCATCATTCTCATCGCACGACGAGTTGTTAGACGAAGAAAGTGATGGCTAGCATCTAATGTGCTAGTAAAATTATTTCGCTAAAAATATCCTAACGCATGTAGGTGAATGAAAGTTACAATTTATTTTGGAAGTCGTGTTATTCAATACAAATACACGTAAATGAAGCAGTTTTTGTCAGCGTGGTTTGATATAAATTTAAAGGTATCGACGTTTCTCCTTCACATCGACGTTTCTATCGAAAACTTAGAACTAAGGACACACCGTGATAACCCCGGAATGGCATACTATTTTCAGCAAGTCAAAACTATAAGTGGACCTTATCTCGCGTTCCCAGCTCACCATGAGTATTCATTATATCTGTGAATTTATTTAGCTTCTTATCTGAATATGAAACAGTATCTGTCGATCAGATATTAACAATCTATTAAATAGTAAAAGATTTCGATTGGATAGTTCCAGTGATTACCTTCTATAAGCAAACTCATTTTACTTCTACATGTGGTGGAGACACAACATGGAAATAATCTATCTATACTAAAATTATAAGAGGAAAACTTTCTTTGTTTGTTTGTTTGTAATGAATAAGCTCAAAAACTACTGAACCTATTTTAAAAATTCTTTTACCATGCGAAAGCTACATTATCCACGACATAGGCTATATAACATCACGCTATGACCAATAGGAGTGGAGCAGCAATGAAAAATTGTGCGAAAACGGGAATAATTTATATGGCAAGACAACTTTTGCGGAGTCGGCTAGATTGTTCTCTAATTAACGCGGGTGAAACTGTGGGGCTCAGATAGTCTTTGATAAATACATTCCGGATCTACTAAGTGATAATAAACCTCTGAACGTGTATTACGGGATAGATTGACTAGTTTCCGACCTTCCCAAGGTCCTTCATCTTTATTACAAAGATCCCGATCACATCGAGGTCACGACGGAGACATTCATCACGTTTAAGCACGAAACGCTTAGTAATGAAATGGACATAATCCACTAATAATCCGAAGCTTTAAATAATGAACGTTCAAACAAACGATTCGTATGAACATTTGGAAAGCCGGAGCGAATACACCGTACGTTTATGTAACATAATCAACATAACAATTGCTTGATTATGTTCTTGATTTGATTACACAATTTTCCTGGGTCTGATATTACAGAGCGCGTGGAAAATGTGGAATGAGCTTTCTTTCTAAGCTTCCATTTTGAAATACACCCGCACCGTACTACCTTTGTGTTATTCAATTAGTTGCTAAAAAGCCTTCCTTCTCCTTTCATACTAAGAAACAAAGGACAGAGTTTAGAAGAAAGTATGCATGTAATTACATGTTAGCAAAATCTGTACAATCTAGAGAACATCACATGAATTCTAAGATGAGATTTAATTTTATTACATTTAATATTAAAAATGACGATAACGTTTTTTTTTATTTGAATAGAGTAGCAAACGAGTAGGCAGCAGTCACAAGTGGTCGCTGCCGCCTATAGACATCTGTAATCGACTCCTAACAGGGCTGTAGGAATTGTTAGTGTGAATTCAGTTAGTATAAGGTGTTAATAAGAATTAGTTGGTGAGTATTCTTTAGTAATAGAACTGCAGGAATGGGACTGTTAGTGACTTTTTCGTCGACAACGTTTCGGTCGCTCATTTTACCGTGCCAATGTGCTCAGAAGGTAATGAACGTTCACCAGAGAACCATCTGCTTGTATGGGTTAATTCAACGAAAGGTAATTGCTATGGTAGCTGCCGTTTACGAGCATTTTCTATTTGTGTAGATGCGCATTCCACTATGTCCATTTTACTGAGCGCAACACTAAAACGGTCGCCAAAATACTTCCAGTGATTAATAAAGTACAAAATTTTTCGCTATATCAAATCGCTGCTTTTCATGAATACTCGCACAATCCAAAATCCACATTTTTAGCTATTGTAAAATTAATCAATAAATCAGTACAGTAGAATATAACCAATTACAAAACGACATTTTTGCGAGCCATCATGCCGGTTTTGCCGTTATGAATGTGAGTCTTACTGAGTATGAAATAAGGAATGTTTTGGATTTATTTGTGTTATAA
>DWGJ01004027.1:0-12321 GCA_018246895.1 Aspitha aspitha aspitha | reverse complement strand
TTTAACTATTTCTATATTTAAATTATTATCCATAACTGCATATAACATCAAAATAGGCTTATGTATGTTCATGTTCGTGCAATGATAAGTTGTTATAATATTGAATTAATCAATATAAATATAAAAGAATTTTAATATGGTTCAAATTCGAACTCACAAGTCCCAGATAGTCAAATATTAATCAGACTATTGACAATCTTCATGAGAATTTTCCGGTTCTCACATTAATACACTTTTAACATTAAAATTTAGATTGAGAGATATAATTGAAAAAAATTATAGGCGTTTCTATACCCGTGTCACAGATGCACATGATAGCATGTAAGTATTTGTTGTCACTTTATTTTCTTTACTATTTATTTAATGTTACAAATTAAGCCCGTAGCTTGTCTCACTATACGGATGTCATGAGTAGTTTATGGCCGAGACTTATCTGATTAAAAGTTAAATGCCTTTTTTGCATATTCTTTTAATTGCGACGTAGGGAACCGTTAGCGGAGCTTGCAAGCTATTTATAATGGGATTATCTTTCGCTTTAGTACCTACGTAATATGTTCGTACTTGCTTTTTAATGTTTTTTTTTCTCGATGAATTTCTTTAAGCTGACTATCGCACTCTTTGTGTTATTACACAACGCTTTTTACACTGCGTGGAGGTTATTACAAGGAAGGCATAGTGTAGATAGAGAATAAATGTCTATCTAATATTTAGCTATTCAGATTACTGAACTAAATTAAAATCAGATGTACTATAAACACGTAGACTTCTTCCAGTACAAAGCATTATATAAGATTGAATGGTGTTTAACGACTAAAATTGATATTACTCACGGATACATTAAATGATACTGAGTCTGTCACCGAGGATACTAAATCTTAATATTCTGTGGCAGTTATGATCGAGCGAATCGTGCCTCCGCCTCGAACCACCTTCATTCCTTTTGTTTGTAATATCTGTTCTTAGCACATGAA
This sequence comes from Aspitha aspitha aspitha, assembly GCA_018246895.1. Classification (NCBI taxonomy): domain Eukaryota; kingdom Metazoa; phylum Arthropoda; class Insecta; order Lepidoptera; family Hesperiidae; genus Aspitha; species Aspitha aspitha. The sequence goes on along the minus strand of DWGJ01004027.1, from coordinate 11,350 downwards.
GAGTGAAATCCTCTAATAATAATATACATAGCTCATAGACAAGTTGTCAGCAATGATCCAAAATGTCCTGTTTTATAAATTGTTGTTCTGTAATTTTAAATTTCTAATCTAATTTCTTATACCCTTTATTTATCTTTATAATACACTTAAATGACTGACAAAATTAAACGGCGATTAAATTACATCACTACAGAAAGTAGGTGAGCGTCAAACGTCTTCGATTCATTCTTGTTTTGTATTAAATATTCCTTTGCGAAGGTACAGGTCCCGTAATTTGTGTTTCCAAGATTTCAAAGGTCGCAGTTGAAACGACCTACATTAATTCTGTTCAATTTTGCTGAAAATACACGACGGATAAATAAAAGTTTTTCACAATTTGAATTTAAGAATAAAGTACGGCGAAATTGTGAGTATACAAAGTAGAATCGATTAGAATTTCGGTGTAATTTTATTTTTTATTTTAAGCGTTACAATTACCTTTAAAATTTAATATCAATATACGACGATTAACAAGGGTTTTTAAAAATTCTAATACAAAATCATTTGATACGATAAAAGTGTCTACAAATATCAGCAAAATGAAGGGAACCATTTAGCGCGAGCAGCTTGTAACGAAGCAAAGCCAAGAGCCGTCAACAGCCACTTGAAGCAACTCTTGTCTATGGTTGACATTCTTAAAAACTGTACTCTAAATTCTCTCGCATTATATTTTGCTCTTAGCATACTAATTCCAAGTAAATTTATACAAATACTTATTCAAATATCCTTGTAGGATCGTTTTTAATAATCATTATCAAACAGATAACAACATTTCACCTACGAACGGATGAAACGGGATCTGCTCAATAAATTTCTTTCTTTATCTTATTAACGCGAAAAGTGGTTTTTACATTAAGATAAGATATATTTAAAACTTAATAATCTTAGATTATTAAGTGTTACCACTCGGTAATGGTGATTCATTTAGATGAATCATTTAGATGACGCCATGTTGGTATGCTCTACATGTATTTCGTTTAATTGTTGGCTGTGTACAAGTGAGTATTTCATAATTATTTCAGGTTTTATAGGATTTTTGGGTCTTTTAAGAAACATGAAGCAGAAAAATCCATAGGTAGTATCAGTGGCTGTGACTGGCCGGGAGAAAACAGCTAGCTGCGTAATGAACGATTTATTGATCAATACGACAGCGATTGAAGTTGACAGGTGATTACCTCCAATTGGTTAAGGCGTTTGACGGAGTGAGGTGCCTAGCGGGCTCTTCTTTTCTGCGGACCAGTCGCGGTGTGAGGTGCGGGAGGGCTAGCGAGTCAAGCCGTCTGCTATTTGTCGCCTTCATAACTGTTACTGTCTGTGTCCATGGCATCCATATTTAAGAAATTCCATTTATGTCTAAATATTGGGGCTATGGTTAATTTTGTATGATATCACACACGATATGACAGGATAAGTAATGCTTGGTACTTGCTTTGTCTTTGGGCCGGTGACCGCCAGAGAAAAACACTAAAGAACTTTTATGGGCCTCGAAAAACACGTCCTGTAGTCATTATTTTTTGTAGTCAAGTAGCACTTTTAAACTAATCAAAATCTTCTAATTAAATTTAAGTATTTAAATAGATTTGTATTGAACTATAAAAGTGTAGAAGCACTGTGCAGATCAGGCTCACAATGATACAATTGATAAATAAAATCTGAAAACTACGTGAGATGCTAAAAATGCGAAACAAGGGATCACAAAATGCAGCGGCAGCGTGTTCACGAGATTCATTTCATGTTAACAACGTATCTCTTATGGGATTGCGGATGCCAACATCATCAGTCCTTAATGAAGCTAAGTCGGTCTCAGAGTGGTAGGTTTAAATTGAAACCATAGGCTATCACTGTTTCAATTAGATTAAAGACTTAAATATACGAATATAGTAAACACAGTACTGATGGTATCAGAAATACCCCATAGTTTATCGTCTAAATTTTATAACACCTTAAAGAGCGTGTTATCATTACCATTAACCTGATTCCAAATGGGACATTCCCCTAGGAAAAAATGAAAACCACGATGCGTAAAATTAAGAATGAAATATCTTTGTGGAACATTTCAGGACCCATTATGAGTTAACAAGTTGTGTCTTATGGGATTGGGAAGCGACGTCATCGTTTTTGGATCTGCGTTGTCTTAAGAGAAAAAGACACGAACAGGAAAAATAAAATATCAACAGTACGGAGATATTATTTATAAAATTACTTTTTACGATATATATATTCTTAATAGGTACGTATCTAACTGTAGTTATATGTCGCTTAGAAACTTAAATAATGTCCACCGTTCTCTACGGCTTCTCTTCATTTATTAGGTTTTAAGTAGCCTACCTTTAAGTAATGGTTAAGCTATTTTAGTATCAAATCCACAAAATTATTTTAAGGTTATTTTTGGATTTTTAATATTACGTAAGAGTTAACGCCGATTACATTCGACCGTTCTGAAAAGTTAAGCTACTTAGGGTACTGCTGACATTTGGGTGGTCGCTAAGGAATAGTGTTTAATATGTATGTATGTCTCTCTTTTTACGTTTGTGCGCGTGCGTATGTCTGCGATATTGAGGGAGGCCTATTTTCCACACCGGACTCATCGGGCTGCAATGATGAAAGTGTGTGTCTGCGTGTTTTTATAAGTACCAGTATCTTTCTGCTCAGGAGTTATTGTCATTAATTAACAAGAGTGAAAACTTCGCAAACGTCAAAAACTGTCAATTACCACTTGCCTTGCGACATCGTGAGTAAAAAGGGAACAAAGATTGCAGCAGTATAATGTGCAATTATAATTGGTGAGGTTCAGTAACCTTGTAATTTTTATTACTCAAAAATTTCCTGTTTTATAACGAGTAATCCAGTACTATTATTATTCCAGTTTCAAACGTCAGCTTTATGATGTTCATCGAATGAAATAAGAACCGATGTGAAAATGATAAAGTGATAAGGTGAAATTAACAGTAACAAGCTTTGAATTGTCCCCTGTTTAGCTTCATTCTCTGCGCGACGTCCTATTTTCACGGGTCATCAGGCTCCGCTGATTTTGAACACGACTTCATTAACCGCAATAACCAGTAATGATGCTCATGCAGTAATCGATGGATACTTAATATGCTTAAACAAGTACGCTATCATATTTATAATTATGTCATGGACAGCTGATAAACATCCATGTATATAACACTTATATAAATATATTTATTGCACCCAGAACAAACTAATGTGATCTTCACATAATGTTAGTCTTAAATGGGAATTGAATCCAGAAGTCATCTTCTGGGTCTGCAGCTTCTAACCATTAGATCCCACATGATCCCTTACGTTGCAATTTCCCTTATGTTATAGATAAGTATAGAACACTATATATTATAAAAAAATCGCTGCATTTATTACAATATAAACAATGTACGGGTTAACTCTTTTACGTAGAAAATTCGTTTACGGCCCCAACTCAGCGGGTCTATTTCTGGAAAATAAAAAAACAGGTCACAGGACTTCACCTCTAGTTGAATCAATCACTTTGAAATGGGTTGGCCACGTGTAAGTTTTACTATAACTGAGACACTAATGGCTTTTTACACATATCTTATATATATAAAAATCTCGTATCACGATGTTCGTTTGCGAAAATCTCCGAAACCACTGAATCGATTTCAATGAAATTTTATATAAAGATTGGATAGTTTTTTTTAATAAATAAATAATAAATGTCAATTGTCAATAATAAATTTTTACATAAAATAAATTTCCGAACGCACGAAATTTGACATATATGATTTGACACATGTATAACCACGTCAACGTGTGGTCAAGTCCACTAGTAGTAATAAATATAAAATTCGATTGACCTAGTCCTCCTCTAGTGGTTAGAACTTAACGGTTAAACCGAACGGTGTGGATTCGATTCACATCACAACATCACAGTATAATAAAAATATCAATATAACTAGTACACACATATTCCAATTTTTGTAGTTTCTCATAATCCGGAAAGTCGTCAAAAAACGTCTACGTCTGCTATTGTTTATGGTCACTGAAATAATAATAAATTCATATTGACTTCCGAAGGTAATACTGAATGCTTTGAAATCACATGGTATCTAATTATCACCCTGCGAGCGAAAATAAAAACGGCTGTAACGCTGACCTTAACACCGCAGTCCGTATGACACATGAGGGGCATTACCGAAAAGCAATATTGTTTTATGAAGTTTTTATGGCTATGTTGACAAGTCTTAAAACTATGTACGTTTATAGACCTTTTAAGGTGTTCTAATAATTTCACGAAGCACAGAAAATATCCTTAAGGTGAAAAACGAAGCTATTAGTTTAATGGATTCGTCCAGAGGATTTTAGGTTGTTTGTAGAGCCCGGGCGGTTTTACATGTAAATGATTCTCTTTTGTGTAAAACAAGTACCTATAGTCTATGGAAATGAAACAGATTAGTTCCATTGTGATTTTTGGCTTTTTGGGCATCGAAGCATTTTAAAAGATTTTTTTACGAATATCTCTAATTGTGATTTGGATAGAAAATGAAAACTAGGGCAACTGTTCCTGTAGCTCGGGACCAGAATAAACCTTTGATATCTGCTATAAATATGTTGTAAGAAATAGGTAAGCGTGAAAATGTCGCTGCGCTTGAGAATACCGGTGCGTTCCATAAGGAGATCTCAGAGTCCTCCAACAGTACACAGGAAGGCCACCGAGAAGATTATTGTAGTTACATTTCTTTTTAAATAAAATGTCCACATATCCACTATTTCTCCCAACTCCCAATTTCGCCCAACCGCTGTACTTTTTGAAAGATTTCCCTGTAACCCAAAAAAAGCTGTAATCTCTAATTAGAAAGAGTGCGAAGATGTGTAACGTGTGACGCGTGTAAGCCAATTAAACAGTAAATAACGATGTCGCAGTACTTTTCCTAATTGACTTATTGTCCTCCGGAAACTTTATAGACCTTAACGCTCGACGATACCTAACTCATTTGAGTAATGGATTTACTGATGAGTTTGGTCTACTCGTATAGTAGTAACATGCCTATTATTAATATTCGAAGTTAATTTTCAGGTCTAGAATAGTGTAAAAACACGCTGGAATAGCCTTTTTCATTGATAAAAGGCACATATTTATATATTCTATTTCAGTTATTATTTAAGTTACATTTATGTACCTAATAATGTAAGTTTAGTCGATGACTATAATGTATTGATATCGAATTAGCTGGCACATTGGTTATAATACATTAGTTTTTAAGGTTCCGTACCTAAAAGGTAAAAACCGTTTCCTATTACTAAGCTACGCTGTTTGTCTGTGCGTCCGTCCGTCAGTCCGTCCGTCTGTCTGCTGTCACCAGGCTGTATCTCATAAACCGTGATAGATAGAAAGCTGAAATTTTCACAAATTATGTATTTCCGTTGCCGCTATAACAACAAAGACTAAAAATTAAATATATATATATATATTAAGGTGGGTCCCCATACAATAAACATGTTTTTTGCTCAATATTAAAAACGGTAACAGGTAGACGCTTCAAATTTTCTTTTTTATAGATGGTACGTGGTGGTGGTAGTACGGAACCCTTCATGCGCGAGTCCGACTCGCACTTGGCCGGTTTTTTCGTTTAATATCGATTTCATTGACGGCCCAACTGATCGCCGTCATGAAGCCTCAACAACTGACTTATTAACTAACGACTAACACATACTGTTTCGTTCCTTATAAGATGTATTTATCCAGCAGTCTTCAGGACATTGACCTCCCCAAACCGGTACCAATCCGTGCGGTTTTTTTGTATTCTGAATCCAGGGTTCTACCGCCGTCTTCCTCAGATTCTACTTCATCATCTTCTAGAAGAGTTAGCACTTAATAAAACAAACATGATTTTAGTCTCTACGCACCTCAGGCTTTAGTAGATCGAAAAACAGCACCCAATAGACGTAGTCATTCGCCTTGTCAATTGGCCGTGTAGCTGCGTCAATCAACTGTTTTACTGTAAGCCCACCTTTACGAATACATGCATGTCGTAACACGCCATTACGCGGTGGTCCGTGAAATTGAAGCACCTGCCATCTGCCATACGTTCCCGTCAGTGTTGGATGATGTGTTTGCTGTATATTAACATAGTGCATTACCACACAATAGCAAAGGAATACGATGAATAATGATTCTGAGTATATTTTAATGTTTAATAGCCAAGTACCAACGTCGTCCCAACAGCTTCAGACCAGAATACAGTTACGATATCGCCTACTGTCATAAAAGGTGACTCAAACGTAGACTTCCAATGCTGCAGGCGGTTGGGGTGGGACCTAGAATCGTTCAGACAGCAATCCCGGGTAAGACCGTGATTACACCGGCGGGGTGAGGGATTAGTAGGTAAAGCTTCTACGTACCTACTTACCAGAAAGAAGTTGCAAAATCTGTACGATTGAAGTTGACAGACGATGAATTAATTAAAAAAAAAATTAAAAACAATCTTTTACTTAAATACCCTACAAAGAAGAAAGTTTTCGTATTCTCCTCATCAAGCCCTTTCATTTGATACCCATAGTGTGGTAGTGCAGAAAAAATAACAAGTCCGCCATTTTGCGTGATCCGCCATATTGGAATTAGAATGACGTTACATAGCTAAGCAGGCATTGTCATCCAGAATAAGCGTGTATACCAACTTTCAGCTTGATCGGTTAAAGATAACTGATCTGAAATTCAGTCGTAAGGTTCCCGCCCGGACAAACATACATACATACCAAGTTAATAAAAAGCTTGTAAAAAGACCAATAAATGTATAGCGTTCACACACAAGATTGGGAACCTATGCTGTTAGGGTAACTCAGATATACTTTCTATATAAGATAATAGCTAATTTTCTCACAAACGACACGCCACATCAAGACCATAGCAGCTTACATCAGAGTAAATAACGCACAGAGATCGGCCGGACTTTCTATTTTAATACTGCACCGACGTGACCAAACTGAGACGAATCCTCACAAATGATGCTCCATAAGGAAGTGTGCCCACTTGAGACAATCTCGTTTATTCGTGTGTAATGTAGAGCAAATAGCCCCCCCGATGTTGACAACTGTCAGAATTTGATATATCGTTACATTTTCTTTTACTTCACTCATGCGCACTTTCACTCATAATGCTATGTTCGAAGGGACATCTCTATTCGACCCTTGAGATGATAATAATGGGGACAATTCCACACACGGCTGTCTGATCCCAAATTAGGCAATTAAATGCCTATGTTATGGTGACCGGACAACTGATAAACATATATACATACGATATACTACTTATAAAGATATTGTTATTACGCCCAAACACAGAACAAACAAATGTGCTCATCACACAAATGTTTGTCCTGGGTGGGAATCGAATCCACGACCTCGAGTTTTACAGTCAGGGTCGCTAACCACTGGACCACGAGGCCAGTCTGGAGTTTATAAAGAGCAGCAAACGTAGCATTAACAAATTCATTGATATATGCAACCAGCCGCTAATAACCCTGTAGGAATGGGACTGTTAGTATGAATTAGGTCGTTTAGTTAGGCCGTGGTCTGTTACGATGCTTGTTAAAAATTGTTTCAAACAAACAATTATTTACACAGTATTATCTTGAATCCTAAAAGCTTTTAAACTTTATAAATATGTACAGCTCTACGTACAGTGTAGCATGTTCTCAATAAACTCGATCTAATAACATCTTATTCATCAATAAATTGGTGAGAATAATCGGCGTTCGATGTGGCCTGCTGAAATCGAGTACATTGTCTCTCACAAAGTTCACTAAGTTAATAATTTTAGAAATATTTGTTCTGCGTGGAAATCGAACCTTGACACCGCTCTCAGGTTTACTAACCACTGGACTTACGGGGAAATGAAGTCGGGGCACAAAAATGACTTTGAAAACTTAGATAATGATACTTTGTCTACGTTTAAAAATCAACAGCTCACACCATTGTTAATGCTCCGAGTATCTTGCTAGTATCTCAGTCGCAGGATATTTCTAATATCACAAACGGCCTATCATTTCCTTTGCAATTACACCAATTCGAATCTCCCAATGCCTGGCTCGTTATCAACGGACTTCCCGGAAGTGCGGCCATTACACTTGTTCTGTTTCAACATGGCCGCCCGATCATCGGGACTTCCTTCACCGTCGATACGTTTCGTAATTCTGAAAACAAGAAACAAGATATGGTACGAGTATGTACATACATAATGTATGTATGAAACATTTGCGGTCATATCGCTAAGTCCTAATAAAAAATCTATTTATGTGGTATTCTCGTAGCGGTCAGGCTAGACTTCCATAATGAGGCATAATAACTAGAAGAAAGATAGATTCTAGGATGACTTCATCCCTTGGCGCGAAAGACAAGTTTACAATTTTTAAATCGAATCATTCTTTTGGGTCTCTGTATACAGGAATGATCACACTCTTAACTCAGACTTAGCTTAAAGCTCAATCAAGCCTATGCTTATCTACAAGGTTATATTATCACATCGAAAATATATTAGACCTATCCGGAGGAAGGAGAAATCTGAAACATCACACCACTCTTAACAGGTTTAAGTCTTATCGTTATACGAGTATTTCTTTGAATTTCACTAATTGCTTTGAGCGTTAATAGCTTTAACTACTCATTTCACTTGCCTCTGCATTTAAACCGGCAAACTTGCATAATCGGAACCGCTAGCCCGTTCTAGGTAGATGACTCAGTGGGCCGCTGTACCAACATCCCTAATCGTACCGAAAAGACTAGAAACGGGTCTCATGCTAAATTCATTAGTGATTAGTCCATAAATGATACTTGTGAAACTTTATATATAACACTCACGTGTCCTGTCTGTTCATCTTTACTTATTTAAAAGTAAGCTTTTATTAAAACCCAATTCAAGTTGTTTCAATCACAACAGTGTGAATAGTACAAAGCGTTATTCATAAGAAAACATCGCAGTTACAGCGTTTCATAGCAGATAAAGGGTACGTTAGTGGTATGCCACTTCCGGTTCCGGTGGAGATGACAATGATTTTCGGATTTCATGTAACAAATCAGTTGGCGTTACTCGGTAGCGGTAAAGACGCACTCAACTTAAACTCATTTCGGCGAAGCGGCAAACCGTCGACCGGTTATTAAGTCACTCATTCCACACAAATGTGTCGAAACCTTTTTTACTTTCACTGCTCAGCGGTTATGAGTTACGAATTGGTACTTCGAAGGTGCTATTAATATTATCACTAATAAGAAGAAAATTTTATAGATACATAATTATATCCCTACTTATGTTATAAATGCGAGAGTAACTCTTTCTGTCTGCCTGTCTGTCTGTCGGTCTGCTACGCTTTTAATAAAATATTTACTCAATTCCTTTTTACATTACATATTTTGCAGCTAATCTATCAGAAAACGTAGTTATAATCTCACAAGTAGATTGAATATGTTTTCTGTGTATATTACGTTACGATTACGATAATATGCCGCATCTAAAAATTCTTTCCGATCGCTTTTCGACTTCCGAACTTTTGGGCCGACAGGTATCGACCGAGTCTATTCGACTTCTTTAATGATTCCTACTGAACGTTACATCACTTTCACTAGCGTATTACGTCAAACTTTTCTTCACACGAATATCAGGATATTCGGGCCTATTTTTTACCTTTCATTTAATTGGGCTGGTAAGGAAATTAGCTTTATGCGACATACGTTTATTATTACACCATCACCCCTGGTCCATAAGGGGATAGGCAGGGCGCACCGAGTGCCAAATATCTCCTTACAAAACTGCTGCGCTTCATCTTCATTCATCTACTCTTTATACACGCAAGCCAGTTTAGAATACATGTACTTTTGATGCCTTCATTAGTTAGCATCTGAACTATTTGGTCGAGATAGGAAAGTAAATTATTTATAACTGAGTAATTATAACAAAAAATATCAGTGGTTTATTTTATTACCGACAGTCTCTTACCTATTAGTTTAAAAAATGATTTTATTGATATCAATGAATAAACCAGTAAAATGATCAAAATTTAATCAATTCGTTTGATTTTTAGTTGCAAGAACAGATCATAACAAAACTGTAACTTTATCAACCGGTTATGACAAAAACAAATGAAACATTTTGCAGAATTATAGAATTAATATATAAACACGCCATCTGTTGCCAATATACAGAAATAGTTACTACATTTATATACATGATTTGGAGCATTATTCAGTAGTGGCAGCATTCAATCATAGATGGCGCTATAACTAATAGCGTTTCTTTTTCAGTTGAACTTCTAAAGGCCATTATCAAAGCGGATATAACAACAGAATTAAGAATTTGCTAGTAATAATTAAATGTCATTATCGTTTTTGGTGCCACAATTATGTTTTTTGCAAATAGGTTATTGGTTGATTGGTTTACTTTATTTTGTGATCCTTATCATCTCATATTATTAGGGTCTTCTTTTACGACAAAAATGCATTACGAGTATTAACTAAACAAAACGTTAAAAAAAATTGGTTAAAAGAAACAAAGGGACATTTTTGTAACAAAGTCAGAAGTTATGTAAGTGACAATTTTCGAGAGATGCACAGTATGCTGTCCCTGCTATCCACGTTCTCCCTTATTAACGAACGTTAAATTCGGAACAATTGTACATTTTGTGATTTAAGTCGATTTTGTGTTTTGTACTTTTGAATTTTCACTGGACTGGGAACGTTTAAAAACATTTCAAAGTTTACCGATGTGGTAACTACAAATTTAAATAAATGATAATCGTTACTCGTATTTGTTTAAAGTTAAGTAAAGTTCTTTATTTAGTTGAACAGCTAGAAAGAAACGCTAGAAATTAATTACTGTGTTCGTAACTAGGTTTTTAAAAATTTCCTTTTCGAACTTAACTTTCAACCTTTCAGTAGAGGAGATTATATAGTGTCTTCAACATTAGGTATTTTCGAAATCACAATTGAATCGAGGAAAGTGAACGCTATGACGTTGAAAGCAATACCTTGTCACAGCTTGCAGTAGAAGAAAATGCAATTAGGAAACAAGAACCAACCACTTAGCTGTAGTTTCCTAAGCAATGAACACACTGTTTATTAAATACAAAGCCGATAAAGTTTTAAATGTCAAGAAAAAATTATTTTATGTTAGACGTAAACACTCATCGACCAAACACTCATAAATATAAGGAGGTACGAGTAGGTACATAGTATCTTATTTAGCATCTCTAAAATTATTTTCATTCTAAGTTATGTTGTAAACTAATTTATTGTACCTAACTAACATTGTTGTAACCTTCTCTGTTTCGGTCAGTGCTGTATA
>DWGJ01004026.1:0-12322 GCA_018246895.1 Aspitha aspitha aspitha | reverse complement strand
ACCGGTTAATACCAGTTCATTCCCTACACTCCGCAGTGAAAATAAATAAAGCAACGAAACCGGTTAATACCAGTTTATTCCGCTACTAATAAGTAATACTACTTATATTCCTTTTTCATAATTGCAAAATTCTCTTGGGGCAGACAAAAGCCCGCGAATAAGTATATTTTTCTTTCTTTCTTTCGTTCAAATATAAAAATATAGAGACATATAGAAATTACAATATACTCGTACATGGATGCGTATCGTATTTTTGTACTTCTAGAAGGACCGCACTTAAACCGTTCACTGTGGCTGGTTTTTAGTGGGTCCACTTCTTTTATTAGATAAAAAAGCTACATGTAAATTGAACTCCTTATGATTTAAAGACGTTTTAATAATACCGACTACAAATCTATAAGCATACATTGATGAAATAGTTAATGTTAAACATATTACATCTTTTTAATGAAACAACATTGAATACTGTGCCAATATTACTATTAATAAGTTTATCACTAATGTTAATAATTGTATGCAAATTGTTTCATCATAAATAAATAATATAATCAATAAAACAGAACTTCTTAATTAAATAGTTTTAACCCTTCAATGATACTTACTTCTTACATCGAGAACCATTTTCAAAAATGCATTATGCTCGCTATCATATCTTCTATTTCTTGTTTTCATAATACAGTCATATAGTTTATTCTGTAAATAAATATACAATGAACATACTTAGCTTTATTATTTTATAACACAACATTTAACTAATTATCTATACTAATACTATAAAGCTGAAGAATTTGTGTGGTTGAACGCGCTAATCTCAGGGTCTACTAGTTTGAATTGAAAAATTATTATTGCGGTGCATAGTCCATTTATCGAGGAAGGCTATAGGCTATACAAAATCACGTTGTGACTAATAGGAGTGGAGCAGCAATGATAAATGTTGCAAAAACGGAAAAATATTGATTTCCACGCGGGCGAAGCTGCGGGCACGGCTAGTACAGAATATGAAACGTACAGTGGTAGGTCGTTTGGCGACCGCCGGCACGCTGGGGATGGTCTTGGGCGGCGGCGACGGCAGCATGCTGCTGTCTCGCTTGCTGATGGTGGCGTACACCGGCGCGTCTCGCATCTCTGTCTCTCCGTACAGGAAGTCCAACGGGTCGTACTCCTCGTACACGCTGCTAGAGCACTCGCTCGGCACCACGTAGTCTAGAGACCGAATTGTATTGTTGCAATCGAATATCTTGACATAGAACGAGGAGTGATTTACCTCCGCTAGTCTTTACGCATCAGCTTATTACAATGTTTTTCGATTATTGCATCACATCTATTATTAAATTGTAGTATTAAATTTCCTTTGCGTACCGATCTGTATAAGGGGTATACAATTTTTTATTAAATAAAAAAATTACTAAAAATAGTACAAAATAATAAAAAAACACGTTAGAAACCTATTTAAAACATTCCATGCATTTCAAATTATGTTTAGGCCATGAAGTTTTTTTTCTTACGTAATTGCACGTACACAATTGAAAAATAGAAACGAAATTTTGCAAATCCCACGAACGCTTATTCACAAAAGCCAACAAAATCCGATGTCAATTGAACGTTGCATTTTGGATGACAGTATGACAGTGCTCCTTAATAAAAGCGATGAATATTGAACGTAACATTGCGATTAATAAAATCAAATCCAATAATAACATTAATGAAACCCAGCGATAAGATTAATAAACAAACAAAACTTTTGCCTAAATAAAACAATTTCAGCCAGAAATTGATATTATCTGCAAATTACTGTACTCAACTGTATGATATGTATGATTTTGAAGTATGTACCTATATTCCAAAAAATAAACGAATGTGATGGCAAACAAGTATATATTGATCATTATACCATTATTTGAGATATATTATAATGTATAAATATGACTTAATCTGTTAATGTACATTTATTTTATTAAACAAATTTCTCTATTTCATTGAATTTCTATTTCATTTGATAAAGCTGGCTTCAAAGAATAAATAAAATATGCACTTTTGTTTTATTACACACGACTACAATTTGTTTGCGATTCCACACAATGAGAAACAGAGAGCGATAGTCCTAGAAGTGTGGACATCACAATAGAAGTGCGCAATCATACATACAGACAGACATTCGATATCATTATATATATTTAATAAAAAAAAACAAATTTGCCATCACATAATGTACAATGAGAGTATGAGACACAAACCACTCACCAGAATAATTGTTTTGGTCAGTGACGGTTAATAGCGGGTCGAACGCCTCTAACACACTGACTCTTACGCTACCTTGGCTGGAGGCGGAGTGGCGCCCGAAGTCGATCAGATTCAGCGATTTGGGCAGGCTGCCCACCGTGTCTGTGGACTCGTTCGACTGAAACATAACATTGTGTAGATAAGCGCTGGTAAAAACACTGACTGATGATCGACTTAAAAGATAAAATTTCATTTTTTTCTTCTGAAAACATAATATAGGTAGTATCATAAAAAGTTTCTCCAACAAATTAACCTACGCTGCAAATGAAAAGCGCTTTATAAATAGCGTGAGTGACGATGATAATTGGAGTAACTCATTCACAACTATAGTTATAATAAATCTGTAGACAGCTCAATTCTGTCTATCTGTATAACCGTGATAGAAACAAAAACTACTCGACAGATTTTAACCAAACTTGGTACAAATATTTTTCATGCTCCTGAGCTGGTTATAGTATACTTTTCATCACGCTACAATCAATAGGAGCAGAGCAGTGAGGGGAAACGTTGGGAAAACGGGAGCAGCTACTCCATTTTTTAAGCTCCTACATCCATTAAATACTGTTTTATACCCATGCGAAGTCGGGGCGGGCCGCTAGTCACAAATAAAACCTTTGCCGGATCGAAACGATAACTGAAGCTATGTATCTACTCACCCCTATACTGACTTCGGACGACTTCCGCGACACGTTGATCTCGATGCTGTCTCTGGACGGTTCATTTTGCGCCGGCGTCTGAGCGTTTTGGTTCGTGGTGTTATTGTTAGTGACGTTGACGGGCGCGCTGGTCGGCGGCGACGGGTAGAGGTGCATTTGACTGAGCTGCGGGTACAGGCTCGCCGGTCGCGTCGGTCTGGAGATCATGTTTGTTGTGTTGTAATTGTAGGGGGGCGGGTGCGCGGGCGGTGGCGCGGCGGGCGGGGGGTAGCCCATGTACGGCGACGGCGAGGGGGACGCCATTCGCGTTTGACTGTAGTGGATCGTCGGCGCGTACATTGGCGGATTGGTGACGTAAGCGGGCGGTTGGTCCGTTGGGGGGGGCATCGGTGGTGGATAATACGGGTATCCTGGCATGCCAGTGTTTGGCGTCGGCATGCCGTACGGCGTCGACGGCGGATAAGGCGGAATGCCATAGGGATGTTGGTAGCCGTACGCGTATTGCGCGTTGTACGGATATCCCGGGATTTGGTTGTACGGATGATTGTTCATAGTGGACCCTTGCTCCGATGTATTTAGGTTTAATTCTTCAGTCTGCTGACCCAATCTGAAATTAACAGATGGTTTAATACAAAACAATGACTTATAACAGCGAACTGTACGATTAGTACAAAGAAGTTCGTACTTGCTAATCTGATCGATGTAGTCTTTGAGCGATGCATGGGAATCTTTTGGAGCGCTTTTACTTGTGGGACTTGAAAACGATATAAGATCGCTAGTTTCTGCTCTCGTGGGGCTCGTTCCAGTAGATCTAAAAGAAAATCATCACAAACAATTTTTAATAAAAAATGTATTTCGTCATATCATGTGAAAATAAGCAATGCTGGGCGCGGTCGACCTTTGGATATGAGACCGGCAGTTGAAAATGATAGATTACCGGGAAACTACCTGAGATCTTATACGAGTAAATTAGTGTTGCAGTCAAGGTTTCTTTTTCATGCATATAAAAACGTATGACTTATAATATCGTAGTGTAGCGTAAATACATCTGAAATGTTACATACAAACATTTCAATAATCACCCGTCACATTTTTATCAACGAATAATCCTTCGCACTCGCTGCGTACACATATGTATGTAGGTACGTGATACGTAGTGAGAAAAAAATTATCTCACATTTACTACGCTTTAAGTACAAAAAACGACGATCCGCGCGCTACCTTAGCTATGCATAATGCAACATTGTATTATACAAAGCTATAGTACAGTGAATAAGAAAACGTCAACAATATCTCAATGGTACTACGGAGATAACATACATATACATATGTGCATAATAGAAAAACACGAAAATGAATTCACAATGAGCGGATAGGCAATAGTGGTTAGTTGAACTGTTTTACCACTTATCATTGGCAAAATGGTCACAAGACCGAGAAGCCATCGCGAAAAAGGAAAAAAAAAACTGTTTTACCTAGGGTTGTCAGAGGACGATGTGCGTCGTGGCGGTTTCCTCGGCGGCGGGGGCAGCGCTGGCGGCGGTCCGTCGGTATCCTCGCGCCGTCGGACACTGGCGCCGCCGCTGTCCCGCACATTATCTGCAATATCGTATCGATACCACTATCTGACAATCGCCGAATGTACGCTACATACTCGTATATACCTACATTACTAGCGTTACCCGTGGCTCCGGCCGCGTGGACATCACATCAATGTGTCGCAAAGTTTTACCCGCGTAAATACCTACCCGCGGGAATGCTAGGACAAACCACGCGACCTCTTCAACAGTAATCGTTATATTTCAGTCAATTTACACAAAACTCTAATGTACTACAACGTTCCTCATAAGTTGCACTATCGTTTAGTAAAAGCCGTAGAAAACCCAGTTTAATAGATTTTGAGAAAATCGCTTACATACAGACAATTTGTTTTATAATACATATAGATATAGATTATCAATAGCAATAGCAACATATCTCCCGTTACTTAGTTACCTCACTCACTTTTAATAATTGTTCTCTATACAAATCATAATAATCACACTATCGGTAAACAATGATTCATATCTGCATCTAACATGATATCTAAAAAACTTTCAATTAATATCACTTATCCTGCATTATTATTTTTGTACCTGTGTTGTGTTAATCTTCAATGCAATTTTATTGTATTCATAGTGCAGCTGAATTTCGTTTAACAATTGCAATACAATTTCAAATAGGCAACAATCTATTAGAGTGAGAAGACAATGATTCCGTCACTTTTTTAAATTAACAGTAACAATTAGATAAACTTTTCAGACATGCCCTCAATAATTGTGTAGTGGTAATATATCTCCTTTCATAATATTTTTATTGTTGTCTGTTTATATTCACCACATCGGTGCAGTAAGATAATAGAGCTGAGTCGGATTTGATTTTCAAATTGGGTAGCAGTCATTTTAAATTCCACTTGAAAAACAAAAACAATGAGGAAACAAATCAGAGCAAAATTAACAAACGACAAACATATATAATTATTAATTAACATTAAACTTTTCCTCTTAGGTTTGGAGAACAGAAACTCTTTAACCCAGTTTATTTGATCTCTTTGTTTTAATGTGATATTGAAATGAGGACAACTTGTGACAGAGACAAATCATCAAACCAATTGTCTGGGACAGCAGTCAATTTAACATGAGGGTGATGCATGTTCAACTGATATACTAAGTGGTTATTTTTACAGCAAATTTAACAACTAATTCCATTGTATGATAACAGATGAGGGTGAGAATTTCACAAATTTGTAATTTTATCTAATGCCTAATGATAGATATTTGTATCCATGGAAACAAAAATAAATATCATATTGGAGTAGTAGTTAATAGTAGATCATTAATTTTGATAAATATATTTCAAGGTTTTCAGTTATACTGCAGACAAATTATCATTATTGAACAGATAATATTACCTTTCTGTCTTTTGTGAAAAAATTTTATTTGCATGTGAGAATCATCAGTTAATCATTTCACTCCTTGTTCAATACTATATTTTAAGTAGCCGATTGGTTTGAGTATAAGTTACATACGATAACTTTAAATGTATGAAACACCAGAGCCACGGTAACCTACTAAAATCATAAGAGAAGATATGCAGATAATCGGCATACTTGTTCCAACATATATAAGTGTCAATGAGAGTCAATTTATTGGCAACACTGATTTAAGTTTTGCCCACACTATGTCTAAAAACTTTTGACAATTTAGAGAGAAATAGCAAAACCTCTAAAGCTCTACTGGTTCCGCTGCTGACTAATGCTTGATCCAAACATAACACAACAGTTTAACTTCCATATAAATTTGTTTGATATATAGGTAGTAGTGTGACTTCAGTCATAGATAAGGATTAGTTGGCTATTCTTTTAACATAATAACATTCTCGTTAATGCAAAAAAAGGAGAGAAACAAACTTGTCAATATCATCTTCATACCATACCCAATTGTGATACAAAAACGGCTGTATTCTTTGCTGGTCTTATTGTTTATTAGCATTTGAAAATTTGTCCGATGGAAAGTGATGTGGCCTGTTATAACATGCTTGCCTATTAAATGCCTATTCACTCTATGTATGGTCTTGGGTTTTAAATTAACTGTATTTTTGTACTTGTACCCTAATTTGAGACATCAGTACTAGATCATTAATGTCCATAAGTGATAATATGCAAATAGATCTTACATTTATAGCACTACTACGAATAATTGTGAAATAGTATACTATATGTTATTAGATGTGTTTTAAACTTTTAATATATATAAATCAGCTGCCAAATTTAAGAAGAAATTCGATTAATACAATTAAACTGCAACAGGTTAAGAGAATAAAAATATTTTAACATTGTACCGAGTTAACAAGTAAATTACTAGAATATGAGTACATTATAATAGTTTTATGTTAATGAAATTTCTTTTTGGAGGCCTTGGATCATATTTATCTTGCGAAGTAAACATATAGTTGCGTCAATTACCTGTATTCGACAGTAGCTTTTGTCTACGGAATTGTTCTAACGCCAAACTTTCCAAACTCAGAGCTTGCGCCTTCTCTAGATCGGCTTGAAACTGTAGATCGTACTCAGACATTATCGGTCATTCCTCAATAATCATCTAAAACAATTATCGCAGGAAATAAGCGTGAGACTACAATAAATTACACTGTTTTGATAGGCACTCATTATACCACGAATTCTGCACTGACTGTAATACAAACAAATGCTTTTCATATATCAACATTATGATTGCTTATTATCTTACCAAAGGAAACGTCCCGATAACGCTTTATTATTTTTAACTTTCAAGACATTATACGATACAATTTTGTTCAGCTGTGACAAACTTCAGTCAGAATTCATCGTTCATCGAACATTCCACAGACAATATATTAAATACATAATGAATGCGTCACAGAAAAGCAAACGTTCATAATAAAAATTCTTGCATCGTGCAATTAATGAACATAACATTTTTATTTTTAACGTCTAATTATTACAATTTCAATAAAATTTCAATAATTTATAAATGGTAATTATTATTTAAGATCATAAATGTCGTTTATTTCAGTTTGAATGAAATGTTATATTACTGCCAGGTTAAACCAATATTTCTGCATTTTTTTCTTATTGGCTATCTTCCTTATTTTTATACATTTGAACTTGCTCTACGAAATAGTTTGAAACTGAAATCTAACTTTCACACTACATTCAAATGTAAAACTGTCATTGCCTGCTTAAATTTCAGCAATAAATTACATTTTAAAAATTTTTATACATTATTATAGTGACAAGAATATTCCATCAAACAACAACAAAGATCGACTTCGTTGTTGTTTGATGAATTATTCAAAGATATGATAGATGGAAATTCAATTCAAAGATAACAAACACAATATTCATCTACTGTTAATTTATTATAAAATAAGTATTGGTATAATTATTCAACATATAGTTACTTTAGTGATAGGAAAAAGTTGTTTATTCGAATGTGTACGTTTAGTAGGTGTTAATATTTTGGCACCTGAAATTTTATAAATATTGTTTTTAACAATGAAAATTATAATAAAAATCCCTAACAGCATGCTTATAATAGGTCTTCTATACTTGAAGGCAGGTAAGTAGGTAGGGAAACTTGCGTACCATAAAACCTTGCAATTCTATTATATTTTTCTCTTCTACGTGAACCTTCTTGGACGTTTATTTTTGGAGTCTTATCACTGCTATGTAGAACAGATGACGTATTTTTACTTTTAATGGGTGAAGTATCTCTTGACGTTTTGGTGTATACATTTGGTGATGTTACTCCGGATTTAACATTTTGTACCGGTGTAAACCTACTTCTGGCTTTATTGGCTTTTAGCTTATGTTTTCCAGTTTTCAATTGCTTTGCTCCTTGTGCATCTTCCTGTTCTATTAGAGATTCTCTGCCTTTCGTCATCATCTAGCCAGGAAAAAAATAATATTAAAACTTAGAATTTTAGCGTTTGATTATAGCGGTATTTATTTCGAACATCTAGGGGCACGGCAGGACTACGCCAAATCAAGAGGTACAGCCGTACCACCCTTTTTTCGAAGCAGTTCAGGCCATTTTCGCCCCCTATCACTTCTTTAGGGTTAAACAAATTTCCCGTAAAAATAAAATTCCCGGCAGGAAAATTAACATGGGCACCTTATGATTATTAATATTCAAATAATAATAATCACAATATATCTAGTTTATTTTCAAAATCATAATTAAGATCATTTTTATTCATATAGGTAGGTAGCTAAAATAAATGTTTAACTAGCTGTGCGATCGAGCGTCACTCGAATGATAAATATTTCTACTTCTAGCCTTCTAACCTAACCTAATCAAGCTATTACATTAGAAAATACAAATTTGTTAACAATCTAAATCAGCGTCATCTGTTTTTGAACAGGTCACATTGGATACTTTGATTAAATACGAACACACGAACAAATCCCTCAAATGATATAAATAAAGTAGTATATAAAATGATATAATAAAAAAACGAAGTATTAAATGAGCATAAACCTGTCCATAATACATATCATCAGCGTTTTGCCGGTCGCAGAAATCTAGCAATTTGTTGCAAACCAACCGTAAGTTTCTTATTCGTTGCTTCTTTTTTCTACCAATCATACATCTGTCTACCTCATCTAGTCTAAGGGTTCTGTAAAGAATAATGATAAAATTTTAATCTCAGATCTCTGTAAATATCTGAAAGTAACAATTATATAACAAAAATTATTGTGTAGCCTACATACTTTATGACTTTCGGCTTGCTAATCACATTTCCTTCCTTTTCGTCAATATTCATAGCGGTATCCCATATGTTTTTGAACAACTGACGACGTTCTGTGTAACTTTCTTCTTTGCCCATGGGGCGATGCATGTTGATGCTAGCTATATCTCCATTATTACAATTTTATTTATAGGTATTGCATATTATATTACTATTGCATTATATTTTAATTTTTATTACCCATTTTGACTTGTCAACAGCTCGGAACCTTTCGGTAGCTATCGAGTGAAACTATTTTGATGCCTATTTTGTTTTTATTGATTTGGACGGCCAGTGTTATTAAAAAGTAATGAAATAAAAACAACTTTATTATTTTGTATTGTAATAAAAAATAGGATATGTAAATAAAAAAAATGCACCCGACATGAAATGCTCGGATTAATCTACTGCTACTATCGAATAATGGTGAATCTACTGGACCAATAGTTATGGATAATAAATAAAAATTCGTGAACATTCAAACGATTCAGTTTACATCCCTCATGTACTCGTACTTACTCATGCAATTCAAATCAACAGGTCGGTAGCAAGTTAAGCTCCCCAAAACGGCTCAGTAAGCGGGCGACTCTCCAAGCTATAGCCACCTCTAACGTACAAATATCGTGTCTCTAGTAACATCGCAACTTTTTATCACTCTCTAATATCGTAGTAACATGTGTTTATACGAAAAACTGGTTACCGTTAGCAGAATCAAATCCAGTTTAGAATCATAATATTTTTTGATTCTAAATTGATATTTATGCTATAACAAATGTAATAATGTTGCAATAATGCCAAATAATTATGATCCAAACACCCTTTGGGTCGCTCTCACTGAACATAGCGAGGGCAATCTTTTCGCCATATACCCGAAGCTGTTGGCGAATCTTTTGCTGCAAGAAGAAGCGGCCAGGTTGGACGGCGACACCAGCGAAGCCGAGAAACTCGTGCTGCCCAGCGATAAGGAATGGAGATTACAACAATATTTCAATCTCGTGGCCTTGCAAAAAACCTTAGAAACTAACATGCAAGTATACATACTCTGTTCGTAATTTTTTTTCCACGCGAATAGAAACATCACAGATAATATCTACATATATCTATATCACTTCTATTTTATCATTTTAAGGTGTGCAGGTTTTTCTCGATAACGACATACTCCTACTTAAAATGTTTGGAAATTAAATGAAATTCATGCACGCAAACTTATGGATTATATTTAGCAAAGTTTTTTCTAGATACCAACCACCTCAACGTTTAATAAGAATTGTACTAATTCTTTCAGACCCTTTCTTAGCAATGTTGTAACACTCGCAGTTAGTTACTTATACCTATGTACATATATGATTGAGTATAAACATACTCGTGGGGCCGCGACATAGGGACCATGACCCGCTCAAACTCATACCTACTCGTATGTGTTTCAATCATCGTTACACTGAAATAGCCCCGGAAATGTTTTGACCTTGTTGTCATTTTTATACACGATTTAAAAACTTTGTGATCACTATACATCTTTGTGAATGATTACAGTAGCTTGATGAATACTCGTTTAAATCGTCTATATTGTAGCGGTCGATACTTAACTATAAATATTGAATCAAATATGTTAAGTATATGTATATAGAGAGTTCGGAAAACAAATTTTACTATTTGAATCAATATGCCTGAAACGGTGAGTAGCGCGCTTTGTCGAGAATGAAGATCAGAAGGGATTTTCTTTCATATTGTAACTGTTATGACTAGATACGATATACATAGGTACCTGTAATGTAAGATTTCCTACGCTTTATCTTGGTTTAACCAAGTTTTACGTAAGTTTAGAGCACTAGGTCACGAAGAATGCCTTGCTTGCATGCAACATCTCAATACCGTTATAGAAGGCGATGGTTGCAACGCCATAACCGATTGTTTTTCCATATATGACTAGGTAGGTGCGTAATGACTGTTCATATAGGAAAAACTATTTATCGTAACAAAAAGTAACTTGTTTGAAGTAGATACCTATATTATACAAATGGTAGACCAAATTTAGGTACCTACCGACTATGACTATTCGACCGCATGTACTACTATTTTTTTTATAATTCGGCCCGGCAAACAGACAGACGGGTAAGTGGTCACTTGGCTTGGAATCTTGGCTGCTATGCTGGCTTCAATAGTCAGGTAAAGCTATATGCGAAAGTTAAGGCACAAAAGCAATAATCGCCATTATTTACCGTGATGCTAATTACATTCAGTTCAGTATACTTGATCCATGGCTATATTCATACTTTTTTAAAATCACACCTCAGAAAAACAAAATAATGTCATTAGACGTAAAGGGAACGTCACAAAAATATAAAAGAGGAATAATTAATAGGTTCACAGAACAGAAAATACATACCTACCTTTTTAAAAAATAATACTTATACCATAATTTTTTATACATTTTTAACTTATCCTTTTAACCATCGACATAATAGCAATAAAACATTTAACAAAATTAAATATGGAGTTAGTTGATAACTTGACGTAATTTGACACGTCACGAATAAAACTATGATTGTTGATGAACAAAGAAGGAAAAAACAGTAAGTTGCTGTTGTTATTTGTTATTATTCGTAATCTTTATGATCATTGTTGTGTATGTGTAAAGTGTACCCTATCCTTAATTTTATTAATAGTCAAATATTAAGCATAATTTTCTTAGATGCAGGTGAATCTATTTTAAAAGCTGCCCTCTAAGCTTATGTTTACTTTTGTTTTCAGTGTAGAAAATGCTGAGAATGTTACTAAACATATGGAGGACACGCCCGAGGAGTGGGCTCCATGGAACCTGGTAATTTCAATCAAGAACCCCAATGCTCCGCCGCCGGTTTCCATAAAAACATCACCTGGACCAGCATGGGACATTAAACAGGTATTAAATAAAATATAAAGTAAATACCTATTAACTAAATAAGTATTAATATGACAAAAATACAGCCAAGGGGTCTACCGGCAAAAGCGAAAAATTAAAACGTAAATAAAATATGAATATTTTTATTACGCCCAGATAAAAGAAATAAATGTGTTCATCACACAAATGATTGTCC
>DWGJ01004025.1:0-12323 GCA_018246895.1 Aspitha aspitha aspitha | reverse complement strand
GGCGAGACGAAAATGTTTAATAAAATTATAAAATTTTCTTGGCAACGAATCATAGTCATAGTAAGTATATTGGACTATTCAATGTTACCATTACTACTAATTTATGCGTTTTGACTGCACATTACAATATCAAAATAAGAATTGTAAGTAACGCTATTCGAACATCGAATGAACATTAGCATCAAGCTTAAACTTACTCTCCTACTAATTCTACTAATATTATAAATGTGAAAGTTTGTGAATATGTTTGTTACTCTTTCACGGATACACTACTGGACGGATTTGCAAGAAACTTTTACAGTAATATAGATTATACATCGGAATAACATATTTATAGGCTACAATTTTATGTAATTTTGGTCGTAATATAACGGTACGACATGTCAATTAAGTCGGCAAAAATCGGAATAAAAGATTATTTTTTACTATTGAAATGATTTGTCACGAAACTTTATGTGGCAGACCAAATTCCACGCGAGCAAGGCCGCGGGTAAAAGCTAGTTAATAATTATATAAATCCGATAGATGCATTGGCCACTAAACTATATGTATTTAAAAAAAATATTCGCACTCAATTAATAATACATTCCTTGTTGTTCATTATTGCCATCAATTGTTTGATTGAACACTGAATACATTTAAATGTCAGATTTATTTCATTGCACCTGGCAACACTAGTGGATATCGAAATACGACACGCAGGAAACCGCTGGCGCCAGATTGAAACTAGGTACTTGAGGCGTTGTGTTGCGAACCACACATTCTACCGGCCACGAGTAAGCTATAAACGAGATGGCACCAGAATATTTGTGTTCAAGGAAGGTTACAGATAAAAAAATCATGAACAGTCATTAAATGCCTGCAAGACTGGAAAAAAAAATTAATTGGACCAGTTGTAAAGTACTAAATGCCTGTATTTGTTTACTTAATTTAATTTTAATTGATTTGAAACATATTTATTGTTTCAACGAAATTCAAATGAATAAAAAACCTTTTACATAATTGTTGGAAAGGAAATGAAGGGTTCTTTTGTTTTTACAATTTTATTAGTATCATGACTTATGTTGAGTTGTGCAATAGTTTAATATTCACCACTGAATCTTATGGCCATGTGCTACATTATTCACAGTCGATTTCAGAGGGAAATCTTAATGTGTCCGTGTAGTGCATTTTATAATCTGTCACGGAAAGTAACTGAAATATGTAACGAGTTCGATATTTGAAATTATTGGATCTTTTTAGAGGTTGTTGGAGGGAGACAGATATATCCGTACCGGTGTATATGTATGAAGAGAGCAATGAATATAGAAGCGCATCAACTTATAAGGAGAGAAATATTTGAAATTATGAGCTCTCTTTCTAACCCGTATTTTTTTAGGGAGGGTAGACTTGAGCATTACGAGTCGGGGACGTTTAATATTTATTATCTAGAATTTTTTTCTGACCCATTGGTGATCTAGCGTGATGGTTTAAAAATATTATAGCGGTTATAGCGAGTCGTTCGATCTTCGACTGTGGAACACGGTTCTTAAATAATCTGTGCCTGGCCTAATATAGACGGCGATTAAAAATAAATCTTGCGCCATATTGTGGTTAACGTATGCATTGCTGTAATGGAGCACGTAAAAGGATCTGTAGAGGTTTTATTTATCATGCATTTTCGTCGTAAAAATGCACCGCACGTATGTACTAATAACAATAATATTTCGATAAAACATTACTGCTGTTTGCTGTAGGAACGAGACGGCTGATAAATATATATATATTTCTAATAACAAATGTACTTGCATATGTCATTTTATACCCAACAAAGAATATATATGTATAAGTATTGTGTAATAAGGCGTATTTAAGCAAGCCCAGGTCAAGGAAACTAGTCAATGAACGTGAATGAAAAGGCAAACGTAGTTTCTCTTAGTCTCTGTCTACCTCTATGGGAAGTAGGCGTGAGTATGCATGTATGTACCATGTATATTATCTATCAGCTGTGCCCGAAGTTTGTTTGTGGTCTAGTATCCTATCCTGTAAATAACTTTCTATAAACACGTGAGAAAACTCAGTTATTTCGAATTCACAGACTAATATTTCCATTTTATTTATACGTATAGACGTTTATAAGCGGTTACCATGCTGGGCATTTAATTGACTAAATTGCGATCAGACAGCCCTATGTGGAAAAGTCCTAATTTTATTATTATCATTATATGAAGTATCTTTCCACGTGTCCATACTTCGTCACTATTGCAAAACGCCTCAAACAGAAAACGTACATACATTAATATTCCTTATGTAAGCGCCCTAACATTGACGTGGCTGCAAAGCATATTGAACCATATTGGAGAAGTGATAGAGTGTATTTGTGTTTGTACTCATTCCTTTTATTTCACGGTTCATTGTATACAATATAATTTTATTGTGCGTAGACGAAATCGATCGTGAGCAGCTGTCTCTGCGTTACTTATGTTTGTCGAGCGCTCAAAATACATTTTATTATTCATCAAGTCTTATTTAATAAATAGAGATAAGGTGTAAAATTATTTCATACTTTTTTATTTGGTATACACTGCCTTCTAGCCAGTGTCGCTTGATGGACAGCGGTTATATCTTCTACTGTATTATAAGGGGAAGGAGAGAAGATGTGAGGGAGGGGGCGAGTCCGACCCTCTCTTATGCTGCGTTTCCACCAGGGATGAGCGAGGATGCGTGGCGAGGAATGTGTTTGTTAAGAACCAATAGGATCCCTTCATTTTCCTAACCTCGCTTAGTACGCTTGCACAGCGGAGCGACTTTTCTCCATTGGTTCATCCCTGGTGGAAACGCACCCTTAACATAGGCGAAAAGAAATTAAAGAATGTTACATTACTTTCTAAAGTATTCATAGTTGGATAAAATTAAATTTAGAACGACAAATCGTCACGTGTTTAAAAAAAAACTACAATTTTTAACGAACGTTTTATTTTCAAATTTAGAAGCACTGAGTCGCATAAATTAATTATGGAACAATGCTAGAGATTCCTTAACATACTCGTAATTTTGTGATATGTATGTTTGTAAACAATTCAACGATATTGGAGAAAGCTAATTTTCTAGTGCTTTCGACTTATTATATAGCAGCGTTAGCGACGGCGGTTGATGTCTTGATTGCAACGGTCGCTCTGTTGTTTACGGCAATTATTGCGTAATGTTTTCATTTAAACACACACGGGTTTAAGTAATTGTCTCATTGCGGCCGTTGTGTCAACAATTCATTATTTAATTTAATTATACAACAATTTAATTGGGCAATTACTACACTTCCCGGCGGAAGATAAAGCTCTTTTTATAAGACGTGGTTCATCATAAAGTGGTCTGATGCTGTCACCGATAATACATACACCTTTGTATACCATGACTCTATTGTGAATATCGCGATTTAGATGTAAATCGAACACACGACCCTAGTAAATTGGTCACGAACCACTGAACCCACAGCCTAGCCAAATGGCGATACCATTGTCATTAAACAACTTTAGTGCCTTAGACAAAGAACGTGGCATAATGGAAATCGATTTCTTTAATTACTACTGTTTAATTAATTGTAATTATTTTTTAATTATTTTTATCTAGTCTCGATGCCTTTCCTAACAGCTGTTATTGAAATTCTTTAGTCACGTCCTTAGAACTAAGGTAGGTAATTTCTATTGCAAAAGTGACAAAGATTAATTTGAAATAGTAATAATATTCATTTAAAGGACTTGTGTTAGTTTACCAACCGTGTAATATGCGCGATAAAGTATTTTTTTTAAATGTCGTAACTTTATTTTTATCGTCTCGTATAGGAATAAAAAGAATTGAAAATAAATTTTCGATCGTTATGGCAAAAAGATATGTATCATATCGCTAAGGTATGGATATAGTATATCGCTTAGCTGTCAACGATAAGACCTTATAGCCTTCATGTAGCTATTTCTTCCGCGAGATTCCAACAGTTGAAACGGATTTATATTTTCCATAGCTTCGCGTGTATTTAATTGTTAGCTACATTTTTTATCTGTGCCAACATTATAATTATCGTTTTCTGTTACTACGAGTGGAGCAAACGCGTTTAGTTGGGTATAGTTTTCATTATGGTCTCGTGAAAAGTATAATGTGTAACATGCCGGTAGAGAAAACGGCTATTTTAGAAAACATGTTTGTATGTATGGTATGGGACAGACTGTTAGATGTATACTAAGATCCATGTGGCGCGATCTCGTAGACTAGAGGAAATTCGACGATATTTTTAATAAATAAAATTAAAACATGGAAACATTCTTAATGTGAAGTAGATGAATTTAATGGACCTTTATTAATATTAATAACTTAGCAACGGACGACAGCTGATTCAATAAAGCAGTTTAAGACAATATTTTTGTTTAATTTATTTAAGTTTAATGAACAATGACACAAAAATCTAAATTACTGAAAAATTACGTATGTAGGTATTGGATGTTGGTTTCCATAGACAATTATAATAAAAAAAATTCAAAGACAAAGACATTTATTTATACAAATATGGCTACATTTAAGGTGTTACAGAATTATTAGATCAATGCGTATTTTGCCTTTTATGGCGTACAAATTTAAGGTTTACTTAATTATTATTGTTTATTTTAAACTAAATTAATTATTTCAGAGAAGTCATTGCAGATACGATTACGTATTATTTAAAGTGGCGTGTGTTGTTTTATTACTTTTTACTCACAGGTTAACTGTTACACGTATCGGATTCGAGATGTTATCTGCGGCGTGCAATTTGTACACACAGCTGATTGCGTTCGCGCTCCGATGCGTGTGTACACAGTGTGTACTACACACAGCCAGAAGTCCGAATAAAATTCAACATGATGCATCGTTCCATAACCGAATTCAAAAAACACGTTCTCAATTCAAATGTATGTTTTATGAGTAGGTTCGTAATACAAAAGAATGTATTTAAAATAAGAAGGCTCTTAATTCAAATGTAATGTTACGCGATATTTGCCTATTGTCTATGGATTTTGATGATTCTTTTTTAAAATGGAAATGGTAACACGAAGACGTTAAACGTAGTGTTAATTTATTTTTGAATACTTTATATGACTTATATACTCTTTATGTTACAACCAGATAGAACAGCCAAATGTGCTTATCACACAAATGTCGGTTTTGGGTGCGAATTGAAGCTGCGACCGGTTCAGCAAGCACTAGACCGAGAGGCCATATATTTATTTATTTATACTTTATTGGCCAGATAAATACAGTATTTAAGGGACAAATGGCGAGCTTAATGCATAATGCTCGTATATTATGATATCGCAGCTGACTGCATCACTTATCATGCACATCTAACGCGCCGTGCGAACAGTTTACGCCTTCGAGCGAGTGCTCTGTCCTTGGCTACACGCTCCGACGGACCTTAATATACAAGTAATCTTTGTATGCAGCCAGCGAGATACTGGAGTATACATATTTACTCAGTAGCCTGGTGTTTAGGTTAGAACTACAAAACCGCAGGTCGTTTTTTTGCCCAAACGTTATATATGTTTATGTGATTGGCACAATTCCTTTGTTTATTCTCTAGCTGGGTGCAATAGAAATGTCTGTCGTACGTTTTCCTTCTATCATTGTAAAATTTCTTCTTTATTACTGTAAAATCCAGCTCAGAACTGTGCTCACACATGTCAACTTTATTTTTTATCTGTACGAAGCGTGTAAAAGTAACGCACATAGGACCATAAACAAACATTTGTTTTTTTTTAAATCTGCGTGCAGACGTTCGCACGCCCTGACGTCATGTTGATCGATTAATTAGACGTTAACGGGTAACAGTGGCCATTTGTAGCGTGTCGCTTGTTTGTTTCTTTGTGGCCAGTACTCGCATGAATTATTAGCATGCCTTAGTGTTTGTTAAGGCATGTCTACTGAGGTCATAATGTTGGATGTTTGTGAGCTGTATGAATTATCTTTGCTCATGTTTGTATATGTACTTATCAGTATCTATATATATTTTTAAGCCATAGGATGTACAAAGAAGTCGTCTTCTATTTGTTTGTTGACTGGCATTTTGGTCTAATCGTTGACTGACTGAACCTGACCGCTAAATCGGAGGTCGTGAGTTCGATGCGGAACAGTAAAAATATTCCACCTATATTCGTATATGTATCAAATTTTATAATATAAATAATCAATATACCTATATGTGATACAGTTGAAAGTTCAATGAATATTTTATGTGCGGAATTATAAGTTCTGCTTCTATATACCTACATTGCATACTATAGACGCAACTTACTCATACAAAGGTTTCATTGAACGGGAACAATGCAGTAGTCTTGCCGAAATCGGTGTTGCCATCACGCAGGCGCGAGCCGCACGCGTCTAGACTGACGGTACCACTATGAGACGGTTGAAATGCTAAAAAATAGCATCAAAAATGCGTATTATTACAAGTGTACCAATATAAAAGGGCTGGTTGGAGGGGAAGTCAAGAGCCTCTGAAATCGGCGTGTATGCATGAAGATGATGAAGAGAGTGATGATTGTATAATTTCCCAAACTTATTTTGTGTACTGCTCACTTTGAGAATAAATTATTTTTAGCGCCCCCATTTTTCACTTACTTAAAAACCAATGAACTTCAAATTAAATTGTGAGCTATATTACCGGAGATTAAACATTAATTCTAAACGAGACTTTACTATGACTTTACTATAACTTGCAAGAGTTAACTTTTTTTTCTAAGAGGTCTCCTAGCTAAATGAAATTATAAATCACCCACCCCCAAGCTTCTACACAATGCCCCCATTTTTTCCTGGGTCTCTTACCGCCCCCCTTTAGGCCTGCAGCGCCAACAAGGGGGCGTTATCGCCCACTTTGTGAAAGGCTGGTAGATGAAGCACGGTAGGTTTATGAGGACAGAGAAATTCTGCACTTGGTGCGCCCTGCCTACCCTGTTAGGGACCTGGCGTGACGACATGTATGTATGTAGAAGAAAGAAAAAAAAAATTGATTCGTTACGATCACGAACATCTACGATACGAAATATAAAATCATGAACGTCATCACGAAACGGCAAGAGATATAGGATATGATTTGAAAGGTGTTTTTTTTTCAATGTTTTCTTGATAAAATGAATAGGTTTCTTTTTAAAATTGATGCGAGTTTCACAGACGCATGCGCTACGCTACAGACTGGGTGTAGACTGGCTCTGACGTCATCATTCGTAAATATGTGATGCCTTATTGTCTCAAAACTGGATGACAGTTAAATTAAATAGCCCATAGAGGTTGAAACTATTGTCTACAACTTTTTTATATTGAAAGTTATGTTAATCGAAGCTTTATTTTGTTCCTGTTACATGCCTGATATTTTTGTACCGTTTCAATCAATCAAAAAGTATATTAATTTGTCAGGACAAGGCGCATCCATTCAAATAAATGCATAACAGGGGTATCAAAATAAAAAACACCAACTATTGCATTGAAAGCGAAAATGAACAATGCAGATGTCTTGTCTTTTCATGGAAATGAAAAGATCGCTTGAGTGTGAAGCTTTTTATTCCGTTTCCCGGGTAAATTCATATTTAACGTTCACAGAACGCGTAGACTCGCGTCTAGACAGGGCGGATGTTTATTAGCTTCTGCAAATACACGGCAGCAGACGACGAATGATAAACGTTGAGAGACCTTACTAACGAGCAGGGTTGTTGTGCTTAGGTTTTACGTTAAATCAGAATTTATTTATTTCAGGTCACTAACATAGGTACTATACACATTTATTACTTACAGTTACAAGTTTGATTCTATACTGCTAAGTGCCAGCACTATTATGAGTGACGAAAATAGCTTAAAAAGTAACGTAATTGAAATACAATACGATATCATAGAAATTATTATATTAGCGTCATACCTACTTATTTAACGGCTTCCAGTCTTAATGTGTAGAAATGGAATAAAAATGCAGCTAAACCGTAAATAAAAATAGTTCTAATTAATTGTATTCATTTATTACAAAATCCAACGATAACGTAAATGTTTACAGTGTACCATTTATTTACGAAAAACTAAACGCTTGTCGTTCGAGTGATGTTAATTGACGGGTATCGACATTTCGACGCGTTAAGTGTCGTGCCCATGCGGGCGATAAGGTCGATAGATGATATCGACAGCCGATAGTACGCACGTTCTTTACATTGAATGGGGGCGCTCTTATTATCAGGGGTGACGAGTGATAATAACAAGGGTTTGCTGCAGTATACACGTGATTCTTTTTTGTTTAACTATACTGTCATTGACATGCAAGTTAATTTTCGAATAAAATATGTATACATTTGTTTTAAGTTCTATACAAGCAGTGATAGTCAAGTCTGCAACTTCCGGGGTGTAGTTCAGATCCTGACGCATCATTGGCTTGTTACGGGCATTAAACTTAAAATTTAAATTTCACCTATAACGGTGAAGGAAAACATCGCGAGGAAACTTGCACACCTTAAAATACGGTATGAAAATTTATAATGTCTGTGAGGTGTATGAATCCTGCCAATCCGCACTTGGCCAGCGTGGTAGACTATGGCCTAAAACCCTTTCACGATGCGAGAACCGGGTAGGTCCAGCAGTGGACCCAATAAAATAGTTGAGGAAAATATGTACGGTATTTCGTTTTAGATTATGCCAGGTCGGATTCAGACGTTTACGGTACATAAAATCTGTGTATCCACAGACTACATACGTTCTATAAATAAGTACAATAATCATTTCTTTAAAGAAACCATCAATCGCTTGTCACTCGTGCTTGGTGATATAAGTAGGTCGCGCAACACGAATTGTTTTCTTAAAGGAAAAAGTATGTAACTGCTTGCAATTTGTCAATATGTAACATGTCAGCTTTTTTCATGATTCACACTCATAAAAAGGACGTTTAAGTTCAGGCGAAAATAGCCTTTATTCCTTTCAAATTTATCCCCGATTCATTCGATGACACCAAAATAATTTGTAATTTACAAAGGGATTTCTTAGATGTTCTTTAAAACCGTCTGAGGGCTTAATTTAATAAGATAAAGATAATTTAATAACTCATGTTTAATTTAATAAGAAAGTGAACGCTTCTCGAAATTTTGAAATTAGGTTCTAGTTTATTTTCTCTGTTAACAGTAAAGAATGGAATGTAAAAAATATGACTGACCTCATCTTCAAACTCGCATTTAATTTGCTTTTCATATAC
Organism: Aspitha aspitha aspitha; assembly: GCA_018246895.1. Taxonomy (NCBI): domain Eukaryota; kingdom Metazoa; phylum Arthropoda; class Insecta; order Lepidoptera; family Hesperiidae; genus Aspitha; species Aspitha aspitha. The sequence goes on along the minus strand of DWGJ01004025.1, from coordinate 3,106 downwards.
AACAAGATGTTGGGTAATAATTCAAGGCGTATATGGATATTTTTTTCTAATAAAATTGCATAAAGTGACTAGATTATTCTATCGGCTATTTAGTTACCATAGTAACTGGTTCAATGTTTTTTTTTCAATGTAAATACTTGGCACAGATAAAAATAATTTTCGCTTTGTCTGCGATCGTGGCGGGTTTAAAAATGTTAAAAAAACATGTTTAGTCTCGCGCATGCCGTTGCAATTTAAGGTCAAGAATGCAATAAAAGGATTCACAGTGCGGCTTTGCATTTGTCGCATTGCGCGCTAAAAATGTCAAGCGATAAAAGTTTTAAAAAATTAAACTTTTTAAACCCAGTCCTTTAGAATTTTTGACGCAAGTGATGCTGTAAATGTAGTTAATCTGTAATTTATGTAAAGAGCCAGCTAAAAGTAGTATCAGGAATATCTAGCACGCGTTTGTGCATTGTGCATGCATTTATATGAAAATATCTATTCAGTGTGCTGATTCCGAGTTTTCAATATTTCACTCGCCAAACGCGTCGAGAAGTGAGTGTAATTTTCTATCTCATTGGCGTATCCAATGTCAAATTTTGTACTTCGTTATAGTAACGCTCTTGAAACATGCAATCACATGCGAAAATGTTCTCATTGACAAGTACCAGTTGACATTCAATGCTCGCCATTGGGAGCTTAAATACTCGCACTCGCAAAAAATTTGTCACCGTGACTGGCACCAGTGGGCTCTTTCAATTCCCATACAAATTGTATTTTTCGCAAACGCGATCAAGCAAATATGAAAAACTCGGTATAGGCACACAGTTCTTTGAAGTCCATTGTCGTGAAATATCAATTGTTCTCGATGTCAGGTTAACGCCGGCTGAATAGTCATTCGCCGATCGTCGGCAATGAGACGAGACACGTGCGAGCGGTCGAATCGCTTCTTCGAAAAACGCCCTCGTCACGGCCGGGTGGTCATTTGGCATTATTAACTCGCCGTCTGTCGGGCTCCAGAACCGCGCCAGACGAACATTTTCGTCCTTTTTGAAGGTCCGACGGACTGATTGATATCTTCTGTGGAACGATAATCTGTACTTTAAACTAATCTTTACTTCTATACTTTAATATTGTAAAGCTGAAGAGTTTGTTTGGTTGAATGCGCAAATCTCAGGAACTACTGCTTCCAATTGAAAAAATATTCTTGTGTGGAATAGTCCGTTTATTGAGGACGGCCATAGGCTATATAACATCACGCTATGACTAATAGGAGTGGAGCAGCAATGACAGATTTTGCAAAAACGGGAAAATATTGATTTCCTCGCGGTTGACGCCGCGGACACAGCTAGTAAAATATATGTCGTGCAATTGAAACTGTTCGAAAAAATCGTTAAAGTTAATTTGCTAATTTCTCTGTATTACATCCATCCATCCTCTTTTTTCACCCTTTAATTGATCCACTGCTGGACCGGGTCATGCGACAGTTAATCTAGCGCAATTCCAAAACGTTCAAAACCTCGTTAAATGTTTGTCTATGTGCAAAAAACAGACGAAAAAAGCAAACATAACAGTAATCCTTGAAACCACGTGTCGTATTTTGAAGTTTGGGGTAGGTCCCGCCTTGGATCGATACCGACCCCTCGGAAGCAGACATAGATCTATATTTTGTTTATCGTTCCGCAAATAGCGGTAATAGGTACATTACTGTGGTGGTACAAAATACAATTATCATGTGTGTGACAATGAAAACTTATGACGTATTTTCACTATCAGACGTAATTCAATTACGACATTAAATTAAGGGAATCCTCGGGCTTTATGAAATAGCGAAAAATAAAATGTATATAATAACGAAAGAAAACATCGCAACGAAATCTTGTTTTAAATTTCTTAGAGTACTCAAAAATGTTTTCTAAAGAACTTGACTGGAGCCCGCATCATGTAGATTACGATCTAACATCTTAGGGTTGGCATTTTAAAACGAGAATGGCTAGCAAAAGGATTGTAAATATTGACAAACAAAAATCAATAATGTATGAAAAAAATGCTTCTATAAGCGTTCCGACGTTAATAACTTATGAATTATAACATAACAAGCGTGAGAAACATAAATAACTCAGGCGTGCAGACTACTTTTCATACAAAACATAATGACTCCAGCCCTCTGTGACGTAATGAAAGCGGTCCGGCAAAATGAAATAGACCCCGAATGGATTAGTTCAACGTCCGCCATTGATTTATTGTCAAAACACCCCATTTTTACAAGCTTTTTATTAACTTGCAACGGATGTATGGTTTTCCGGGGGGAATATTGCGACTGAATTTTAGACCAGTTATCTTTGAACCATTCAGCTGAAATTTGGTATACTCACTAATTCTGGATGACAATGCACGCTTAGCTATGTCACGTCATTCTAATTCCAATATGGCGGATTATGTATGATAGCGGACTTGTTATTTCTTCTGCACTACCACAATATGGCGATTAAATGAAAGAGCATGCTGAGTAGACCACGCATTTAAATTATAATGACACCGGCGTTCTTTTTTTATCTGTTGTACTAATTGCCTACTATAATCTTTAATATTTTCGCGCCACTTCAATTTGCAAAGCGCCATTTTGTTTTCGAGAACAATGGTTGTAAAATGTATGTAAATTTTTACTGCATAATTTTAAACCCTATTGACGTGCAATATAGAATCTTAAATTCCTTGCATTGTTTTACCTAGCTGGCAAAATCAATTTTGGTTTAAAGCTTCTAAAGGCGTATACGAACCATTTTCTCTAGACCTTTTATGATACAAATGTAATAAGAAACAGTAGTTCGTAGTAAAACGGCCCTAAAGGTTTCTTATTACAGGGCGTTGCGTGGGTCTGCGGTCGAAATTAAATGTACTTTTTGATCCTTTTATGTATTGTAATACGTGTTACTGCAATGCTGTTTGAGGCGTGGGAAAAAAAATAATTCTAGAACATTAAAGTAACCTATATATGTAGCTTGGTTGTAACATTCTATGACTGGCCTAGTGGTCGAGTGGTTAGAAGACCCTGACTGCAAAATCGGAGGTCGTGGGTTCGATTCCCACCCAGGACAAACATTTGTGTGATGAGCACATTTGT
>DWGJ01004024.1:0-12323 GCA_018246895.1 Aspitha aspitha aspitha | reverse complement strand
TTTAGTAAGCTAACACATGCCTGCTTGGTTAATAAAAATTCAGACTTCTAGTTTTATCACTAGTGAAGTTATAGGGTGCGTAAATGCCCTGATCTGCTTCGAGATAAGGATGGTACCGCCGTGCCGTTCGACTTGGCGGGGGCACTACAGTACTCCCAGATTCGATTCTGTTTATATAAAATAAGATAAGTTTATCAAATTATTGTATTGTCATCGGTCCTTGATAAGTATACAAAGTTTATATCAAATATGTGCGTTCAAACTGGGTTAAAATTGAGTTGAAAGGAGTCGGTTACATACACAGGTACATACATACCTACCTTTCTCTATAAACTAATAAAAAGAGTGTAAAGCGTACCTATGAAAAATATAACCCACATATGTAAGAACTGTGCAATTGTAAAGCCTCAATGAAGCGGGCGGCTAATGATGACAGATGAAGGAAGTGAGCCCGCGTGTCAAGCTATCATTGTTGTGTCGCAGGTCTGGAGGCGCCGGGGCAGGACACATCCAAGGACCTCTACTGGTTCTGAGGGCGGCGGCGCGCCGCCTCGCGCGCCCCTCGCCCCCCATGAAGGCTGTAACGAAAGACATTACTGTACCTACTTGTAGAGACGGCCACGGCGCCCGCCCCGCGCTCCCGGGCGGCGGGCCGGCGCCGCGCCGGCGCAGTCACGACTAAGATAGCTAGTAAATACCGTAACGTGTATGTACATATACCTATACATAGATAAAGTTACTTTATGTACTTATGTATTAAGATTAAAGTTAGAGTAGCGCTGTACATATGAGGCGCGGACGGCGGACGACCGCTGGGAACGCTGCGGGGAATTGTATTATATAGAAGTGTTATATTGATGCATCTTTTTTTCCGTAGTGATTATTTTAATAAGTGATGTCATGATTTCCAATAAAGATATACGTAGCTATTCCATGAGCTAACGATCCGCGCCTGACTAGAATATGTATGTAAGGAAGAACCTACTGTATGTAAGTGTACGTACTGTCTTGTGTAATAAAATGTATAGAAATGTGCAATATCTCGACTAAGAGTAGAATGTTATCTGTGCAAGGCTCGTGTGCAGCGCCGGGAGGGCGGCGCACAGTCCGGCACAGTGCCGCATTGTCACCTTGTATGATAAATAGTGGAGCCACGCTTCAATATGTACATATATGTGATGTTGTATCGTACATGAAGCCGATTTGTTACTTCTCAATATGTGTGTACCATTGCTAGTTACGCGATAAAATAATAGACAGGCGCGGGGGGCGGGAGCGGCGCGGGGGGGGGGCGCGGCTCACGCATTGTTGGCGATGTTCACGATCGCGCTCCGAATCGCTAAGCGGTAACGAGCGCCGATAGCGATCGCACGCCGCACGCCGCACGCCGCACGCCGCACGCCGCACGCCGCACGCCGCACCAGCCGCCGGCAGATCGGCGCGGCGGAGGCTCTTCCTCATTCATTATATTCATATCGAAGGTACACGACGGCGTTCGACCAATGCCTACCTCCGCGGCGTGCGACCGGCCGCTTGTTGTTCCGCGACCTGTCCTTCTATATAATACAACAAACCGTCATTGTTGGCTGCCGTCCCCGCCGCCCGCCCCTCGACCTGGAAATACAGTTTTACTGATATTTTCATTTAAGAAATGTTCGTCAGTAAACATATACATATGTACGTAGGATATCTGTTTATATATTGAATACCGAGATGTGTAAGTGTACTTATGCGGAGTGTTCCGGCGCTGCAGTGCCAGTACTGCTGCTGGAAGACGCGCCTCGACGGGGACCCTCCTTGTACGTGCGACACCCGTATCACTGCGATAGCTTCTACTCGAGCGGGCTCAATAAATATTCATTTGAAAATTCCATATGATTTTTATTTACCCTTCCCTGGAGGTATTTGGAGGAGGTATACTGCCGCGTGGAAGCCGCGGAGGTCGGCGGGTGCGTGTTACTTAGGTAATATTGGAATCTGCTGCTCACCGCAATACACTCGTGTAGCTCTTCATATCGTTTCTGTAAATTTATATTCTGTATTTATTTTCTTTACTTTATTTACTTTACTTTATATTTATATTCTGTTTCTGTAAATTCATGTGGGCTTCGTCGATGTGCCTTAACATACCTAACTATTGCACACCGGACCGTAACAGCCGCCGCCGCACGACGCAAATAACGCCATTAGCGCTCGCTGTTTGTAAACAGAAGCCCCTTATTATACAAGTTTCAATTAATTCCACTACTAGAGATGGCACTCTATTGTAAGCACAGCGCACACTTCTCATTCGACGTACAACTCGCGACCGTTGTCGGACCGTTTCGGATGCCCCACGCCGGACATTTACAACTTTTTTATTGGCATTCCATTATTATTTAGTACTTTAGTACGATTGTAATAAGAACGTGAAGCGTCCTACCGTCCCGCCCCGCTCACCGTCGAGTTCGCTGGCGGTCGAACGCCGGCTTGTGATTGCCGCGCGACGCAAATAAACCACTTACCGCGCTTTTCGGACACATTCCTCGCTCTCCAGCTCTCGGCGTCGATAAATAAATCGTCGACCGACGCGCGTCAAATTTGTCGCGGCTTATTGATGCTAATGGAGCGCTAACGGCGCCGCGCGCATTACACGTCATTAGTGTATCGTCTCAATTAGCCGCCGCGACAGATGCTCTGCGATTAAATTAGACGAATATTGTTTGGACGCGAGTCGTCGGCCCGCTCTCGTGACGCCCGGTGAGCGTTCCTAATGCTAGGGAACGCGCTCTCCGATCTCCGCGCCATTGCTACAATGTCATGTCCAAATAAAGCTCCGGCTCCCAGTCTACGTTGTTTGGCGAAGAAATTAAATTAGGTACAGATATGGATACCTAACTATATCGATCTCTACAAATATCTCTCGCAGATTCCCCATGGCCTATGCAATGTATTGTACGAATAGCTCTGTTCTATAAAATGAATACCTACCTACTGTGTCAATGTTAGCCGCATTTCCCCACAATAAGATACTGTAAGACAACTATGAAAGTAACAAATATCTAAGGATAGGTATCAGTGAGAGAGAGATTTTTTTTTTACGCATGTTCCTACCGCAGAACTAATAGCATTTGCCAATCAAGTGATGCGGGATCCCCGCTGTCATTTGGAGTCAACGGCGATGCTGAGAAAAATCGCTGCGTCCACTAGACACGACTCTTGTCCATTCAGTTCTGGCTTGACATTAATGTGCTGAACATTCGGGAGTGAAAACTTTATAGGTACAGTTTGTCTTTTTATTGTTAAGCAATGAATTATTATTTAAGTAGGTTAAACCAGTCGCCCACTTTAGAGAAAGCATTGTTCACGTCGTCAAAATCCATTTAATGTCGAGGAATTTTAAATATTAGTGAAGTAGCTCCTGTTACGAGTCGGCTACAGATGTCCACGGGCGGCAACGGCCGCTTGGGACTGCTGTTACTCTAGTCAAATAAAAAAAAACTGAACGTATCATCCGAAAACAATACTATCTAATAGTGAAAGTGTAGTGAAGTTAAACGTTACCATTTTATGAATAAGATTTATGCCCCGTCCCTTAGAAGTTGTAAATTTTAGTTTAGAACCCTAATTGCTAATGATTGTAAGATGTGTTTCTATATACCAAGAGTAAATTGATGTTTGACCCTATTTATTGGTCCACTGCTGAACCAGGTCTCCTCTCATATCGAGAAGGATTTAGGTCATAGTCCACCACGCTGGCCAAGTGCTGTTTGGTAGACTTCACACACCTCAGAAAATATTATATACGAGTATCTACTTTATAACATCTCTAAGGTGTGCAGGTTTCCTCACGATGTTTTCTTTCACCGTTATAATTAAATTCTAATTATAAAACGGACGTAATAAATCAGAGATGCGTGCCAGGATCGAACCCAGACCTCCCGAGTAGGAGGCTGAATTTCAAACCACTAGGCTATCACTGTTCAGGAGTAAATTACCTGGATATAATGTTATGACATAATACGTCGTTAAACACGATGTGGTGGAGGAGGCCCGCGCGGGGGAGGGCGCGGGGGAGGGGCTCGGTGCTCCTCATCGCAGTCCATCGAGCTCCTCAATAACGTATGGCCCGCAGCGACTGTACACGAATCTCAATGTCAAATCTGGCGCGTAGCAGACTCGCTCCCGAGCATCACCTGCTTCTCCCCGCGTCTCCCCGGGGACGCTCCGGGGACGCTCCGGGGACGCTCCGGGGAGGTCCGTCGGGAATACTAAACCGTTAATTGACTCGTCTCCACTTCGTCAGCATTCATTACAATAACCATTAAGCAATTCACTTTCAACCGTTTAAAGTTGGCCTATTTCTGGTATCCGTTAAATGTCCTCGGTCCTTTCGCTATGGGAGAGTCCTACGGGTAGTTATAGATACCTAATGATTAGGACCCGTGTTTTATTTCATGTAACTAAAGCCGTAACGGAAATTCAATTCGCTTTGAATAATCATGACATTTTTTGTGCCAAGACACGCTAATTAATATATCACATCAGAGATGTGTCGCAAAAACGGTAGCATGTCGTCAAACGCGAGTGCCGACGGCGAGGAGCAGATGTGCGCCCGCCCTTCCTCCCGCTAATAGCTAATGCAGCATTAATGTTCCGGGGTGGCGGCGGTGGACGCGCGGCTCCTGTGACACCCGAGCGAGCACTTGTGTGTGCTGCGCCGCCGCAAACAAACCGTTAGCGCGGCCGAGCGTGACGCTCGCTCCCGGCCGGCACCGGCGCGCCCTGTATGTACACAAGGAGATACTATTGTGAAAGTGACCATCGATATTTGATGGCAGCGTGTCGCATCGGCCGGCTGCGGTCGGGAACACGTATGCGGCACACGTGGGCCGCAGCCGGCGCCGCCGCGGGCCGGGGCCGCGCGGAACATCTCATTATCCCAAAAATCATTATGGGCCGTTTAGTATCCTCGCACTAATTATACAACTAATAAATAACTATAAGTACGGCATCACCTCGTTATCTGTCACTTTGTTACGTTGCGCTCAGATTTTTTGGTACATCTGTGTGGCAGAAATGAATTAGTTTTCTGTTGAAATGACGGCTGCTAATTATGCGTAACGTACAAACATGGTATGGCTAGGTGCCGTGTACGATGTGTTTTAGTCGTTTCCTTAGGAATGTTAACACTTCCTTGTTTGCTATCGATTTGTTTGAGATCTGCTAGAATGTTGTAGGTACAAGAAGACAAACCCAGATAAATATAGGTACGTACTGAAACACTGAAAACCAGTGGCCGTCGTTCCCCACAGTGGCGGCGAGACCTCGTGTGGTCATTTTTTATAAATCCCGTAGCATGATGTTTGTTCGACCGATCGTATTCCTATAAGGAAAACATTGACTTTGTAATAATTTTATTGGTCCACTGCTGGACCGGGTCTCCTCTCACAGTGAGAGAGATTTAGGCCTTAGTCTACCACGCTGGCCGAGTGCGGATTGGTAGACTTCACACACCTCAGAAAATATTATACTTTAAACATCTCTAAGGTGTGCAGATATCCTGACGATGTTTTCCTTCACCGTTATAGCAAGTGATATTTAAATTTTAGCGATAAAACGCACGTAACATATCAAAGGTGCGTTGAGGCCAGGATCGAAGCCAGACCTCCCGAGTGGGAAGCTGAATATCAAACCACTAGGCTATCACTGCTATGCTATGCTCTTGTGTATCTACGATTATTTTCAGGCCGATGTTTACCGTCATATCCATTATTTGTGACCGTGATCACATCGTGTGTCAGAGATGATGCGTTTCATGCGAACATATTTTGGATTTTCACTTCACTGTGCCCGACCTTAATGTAAAGTAGGTGTCTGTTTAAAAAACATTCCATGGCATGGACAGGTTTATTAAATTGTTAGCGGCAGTTCAGTGCGTCGAATGGTGTAAGCGGTCAGATACATGCATATAATGCTGAACGGGACACCGAATGCTCTGAGGCACATTGGCGAGGACGCGGGCTCGTCTCGTCGGAGGCCGACCGCGAGGAGGTCGGCACGAATGTTCTCTCTTCTCTACTGGTTATGACAGGAAACTTGATTAATAGGCATTTTCTGGGTAGGTATAGGTTTCTACAGGTTCTAAGTAACTTTCTTAGAGTAGTAGTTTATGCCGGCCGCTTTTCACCTATCATATAGGAAGGAAGGAAGATACTTACGTAGGTACTTCGATCACACGAATTACTATTAAGGGACAAATTAGAGCATTTAAAAATATATATATATAGTTTCAATGATTGGCGTACCGCGTGAGGAGCCGCAACGGAGCCGCGCGGCGACACGCCCGAATAATTGTCAACGCGATAACGTATCGGAGACGCGGCAGCGATGCTATCGCGCCGCGCCGACGCCGGATTAACACGTCCAGCGAGCGGCGCGCGAGCAAAACGACCGCCGTATCGCAGCGCATCGCGCCTTTGTGCCCGATATTTATGTGCCGCTAATGTCGCCGATAGCCGGCCTCCCCCCGCCGCCCTCCGCCGCCCCCGCGCCGCCGATGCGGTATCGGGATATCATAATTCAAGGCAAGATTGCGGAATGGCCGTCGAGTGTCAGTGCACGCCGGAGCGCACCGATCGAGATAACGGCCGCTCGTGAAACGCATTCGGCTATTACCGTCGCCGGGAACTCGGCCGCCGTCATTTCGTGCGCGGAGCGTTATCGACTTCAATGAGACTCGCCTTGAATCCTTTCAAGGAGTAGGTGCGGGAGCGGCACGAGCTCGGTGCCGCTCATAAATCTCGCACAATAGGACAGCGCTATCCGCCAACACCAATGAACATTTCAATAGCCGCGAGCGGCGCTCCGCGACGTATAAGTGGTACGCTAACTGGAGGACGTACCGACGTGCCGGGGCCCGAGCCCCGAGCGCCCGCGGGACTATGGGAGGGTCTCGCGCTCGACGCGGAGGCGGGGCCTCGCCGCGTGGCTGTACTGAACCGTACTGCTAACTGATTACAGCTACAAATCCCGTTTGTTCGCAAGGCACGAGTCCGGCAAGCGGAAGAGACCGCCTGACGTTTGCCTCAGGAGCCGACGCCGCGGTGATCGCTGCAAGTGGAATGTCAGCAGCTACTCGTCCGTACCTGTGTGTGTATCGAGCCGTACCTAATGCCTATAATCTCGCGAAGATTCTTTAAACGATTATTTACTAGGTATAGGTTTACACGTATGTTTAGAAACTTATATAATTACTACAATTGTGTTATAGCGTACCTACCTTATTTATTCAAATTTGGCAATTGTATAGAACTATGTAGGTACCTACATACGACGAGTGTATAATATCTCACACAATCGCAACCTCTCACAATCGCAATGTATTCAGCAGTAGCTATACGTTCTTAACAACAATGTAACCAAGCGCCTAGCCATAGTCCACCTACTGGCCACGTGCCCAGCCGCGACAACTGTGCGCTCGCTCGGCCGGCCAGTCGCCAGTGGCCAGTGGCTGCCGCGACTTGCGCGGTCAAGTACTTTTGATATCTTCTCGAGCATGTTGCGGAAACTTACATCCCTACCGTTGACGCGAGGAATGGAGGAATAGCCGCATATACGAGTATCGAGACTTGCGAGTAGCAATATATTTATCTAAACGTTGGCAAAAATGCCGATTTCCAGAAAAAGGGACGTCGTTGCAGAGAAACATTGTAAGTTTCCAATCGACAGGAACAATATAGCGGTTTGGGAGGAGCCGCCAGGGCCAGCTCTGATGTCCGCTGTCGTCTTAAAGTAGTTTTTTTTAATAGTAAAAAAATCGTTTTTAATTTAATGAAATGTAAGAAAAATTCTATTTAAATGTATTCGGACACTTGTATTGGTCCGCTGCTCCTCTCACAGTGAGAGGGTTTTAGGCTTTAGCTCTAGCAATCTGCCGAGAGCAGGTCGGCAGACTGCACACGCCTCACAAACACACATTTTTATAACATAGGTAGATACTTACTTTAGGTGTGCAGGTTTCCACACGATGTTTTCCTTTACCGTTATAGCGAGTGATGTTTGAAGTTATAAATGTAAAGCGTTCGTAACAAGTCAGAGATGCGCGGTCGGATTTGAACCCAGACCCCGTGGAGTGGAAAGGTGAATTTCATACCGCTAGGCGAGATAACTATCAATAGATATTGATAAGTACAAAGCTCTCGCTGTTCACTAACCGCATGCTCCCTCCGCGCGCGAGGTAATATTCTCAATAACATGTTCGCGGGCTGAAGTGAACTAATTAGAGGTTCACCCGAGTCGCGCGGCGTAGTTTGGTCGCTCATACAACCAGTTATAGTGTATATACTCTATAGGTATGTTACTATATTTTTTATCTAGATTCTTTTTTATTCACAAACTTTACTTCAGCTGACTAGGCCAATAAAACTGTGAAGTATGTACTATGTAGGTATGTATATTTTTGATTAACACTTTTAATCGTCTTGTACAAAACTTCACCGTCGAGGTTGTCGTATAGTCGTTCACAAGGAAACAAATTCTTATTTATAAATAAAAACGGCTCGATTAGGTCAGACTAAATGTTATCATTCGAGCGAGGCTCGGTTATCCGGCTAGTTGACAAACAAACTGACAAACTGGATTACTGAATCGATGTACCCTCTTATCGCTACCTTGAATGTCTCGTTTGGTATCGAAGTAACGTTAATCCCGGCGCAAGGATCGAGGACACGCTCGGCGCGGGGATTAGCCCCGGCCCGGCCCCGGCTCACGTGACGACGTGACGACGTGCCGCCGCGGCCCCGGGTCGCGCGGCCCGGCTCTGCGGGATTAACACTGACTCGAGTTCATTCGCGACTGCCACTAGCTCCGCTCTCCATTAATAGATGTCAACAAGATGTTTTTCTCTGGACTTGAATAAATAAAGGGGACCTACGGCGTTACGGAACGAATTTTAATTATCATCAGGGGAGATAAGCGTCGCTCCGATGTCTCTGTTTACAAGTATCGACTAACTCACGGAGCGACTTTCACGTTCGTTTCTGGATTATGGGATTGTCTGACAAACATCTATAGTTACCCACCACCTGTAGTAACGGTCGCTCTCAGATCGACTACTGTCTAGGCGCGATTGCTGTGCAACGACACTATTAGTACGCGAATAAAACGTCGGCGGTCCGTCCTTCCCAGATGGGTAGTCGAGGAGCAGCAGACAGACCGCTGACAGCTGGGTATCTACCGAGCAGCGCACACGGCGCGCCGTTCCGTAGAACAGTCGCGCGGCGCTGTACAAATATTTACGTATAACTTAAATACACGAATGGTGGGGGTACGTTTATTTTCATATGAACAGAGATGTGTAAAGGACGTAAAATTGAACATTAGACCGTAAGTGGGCGCTGGAAACGAAACAAAGCGAGATGATCCCGAGCGACTTGTAAGCGTGTGAAGTATGCAATTAACTACACGGCGACGTGAAGTGGCGCGGGCGGGCGCTCGTCGCCAGCGCCGCTCAACCTGCCCGACGGACAACGGACTCACTGCCGTACCTATAGGCACTTTAGAACTGTTTTTTTCTGATATTTTATAGACTTTCAAATTGGAAAGTGTGGCGTAGGTATATTTGTTACATCGCACCTATAGTTTTTGTCTTTTTATACACTAGATATCTATGTTATAAAATTTAAACAAAATATAAACGGATAACCATAGGAAAGTGAGAATAATTGCATTATGAGTGAGGATAATCGTGCGTGCAGTAATTGATCAGCAGCGTCCCGCGAGACAGCAGTTTGAGAGCAGCGGTCGCGGCGGCTATTTGTGGACTGGGATAATAGCAATTGTAGAACATTGACACGCGGCGCGCGCGGCGGCGGGGGGCGCGGGCGGCGGGCGGCGGGCGGGGGGCGGCGCGCTAAGAATACGCGCGACATTTACCTTCGCGTTTTAATCCCGATAGCCCATCGCCCAATAAATCCCGCGAGGAATGCCGCTTCCGCCGCCGTCGCTTAATCTCCCGAGAACAATTGAACACATTTGGCTATCCGCGGCGCTCGTTACGCGCCCACTCGCCGCCATTCCTCACTCCGATAGATTTGTACTGGATGTGCCGCCGTCGCTACACAATGTCGTGTGTCGTTATTCGGTCGTCGGTCCAGTTAGCGAGATCATCCGGAACTAATTTAATACTCGGGAGCGCAGACGGACTATTAGAATGCGATTCTAATTATTCGACCATTATCCTACTGTTATTTGAACATATTTTCTCGACCTTGCAAATTGAGACTAAGATAAGTGACGAGTACCTATATGTTGACGTAATGACGTAGACTCGCTCGAAGCTGGATACGAAACGTTTCAAGAGAAAGAGGTAACATACGGAGCCGGTAGCTTTGTTCGTGGTCTAATCGATAGCTATTTATGAATTGTTGCCACATCTCTAGAAGCAATAGTACAGCGGCAGCGGGCGGAGCGTTCGCCGATGCGTTTCCCTCGACATGTTTACGAGTTAAGTTCTTCCCACATTCCCACCGCTCCCCGGTGCCCGGTCGCGTCGCGTCGCGCACAAATAAATGAATGTAAACGGTAGAACGGTCGCAGCGGCAGCGGCCGATCTGTTTATTGTGGTGTCGCGAGAGAAAGCGCTGTGCATTAATCGCAGGACGCTCCCTTGTACTACACATGTCTGGCGTGTTCCGCGCGGCTCGGCGGAGACGTACGCCGACTTAACGACGAAGCCAACACTTCATGCAACCACACTGCGCTACACTACACTACGCATGTACGATAACTAGGTACTCAATAATGGTTCGCTTCCAAGCCAACGTGCCCGCATCTAGGCGTTGCAAAGCAAACTATTCGTCACAAAAACTCATCGATATTTATACAAATGAAGATAATTTAACTTATGATCAAAACAATTTATCTTCACTTTAGTGATCTCTCTCATTAATACATAGCTACATACATTATCCATGTTTGTGACATGTGACATTATCCATGAAAACTGTACATCTGTATAGAAGGATATCTACTCGTATGTAGAACATACGATTTTAGATCGAATTGGAGGCGCAGGCTAGAAGGCTAGTCAAGAGTAGGTAGCTAATTTATGAAAAAAGTGCACGATAATGTAGTTATGCCACATATAGGTAGAGATATATATATATATATATACCTACAAGTACATATGTAGAATTGAAAAAGTGAAATCACCTTTAAGCATGTTTGTTGATTCGAGGAGAAGATGATGCTAGTGAAGGTATTAATGGCCGTCACATCCTGGAGAAGGTTCTAGGCAGCAGCCGTGCCATTGCGCCGGCACGCCGGCACGCCGGGCCTCCGGAACTCCCGTTACAATGGTTGCCACACTGCCGCCCCGCGTATGTCATGTGTAATTGGTTCTTGGCCAAAACAATGGATTTATTCAATTAACAACCTTTACCTGTAATATCCGTGCCTGCGGCATGGAGGTTTGGGTTCAGTCGCGTGGAGCCAATACCTACCTAAGCAACGTAGTGTTAGTGATACTGATCCCGACCGCTAGCCGGCCTCCCTTGTCCTACTACCTATCACTAGTCGAGCACATTGTTAGCAACAAGCATCTGTTTACGACCGCGCGGTGCAAGCAGCTCTGACAGCGGTAGTCCCGCGACAACATTAATGACGGCAACATGCGTAACAATTATATTCACTGTGATATTGTTTTTCCAAAGTGTCAGTACATAAACGCACGTGCGCGCGCGCGTCTCGATAAATCTCGTCTCAAACGGGCTCATAAATCCCTCTCCCCTTGTTTGCGTGAACACTTCGGATAAATATAAACCATTGATGTGAAAGCAAAGTTCGGCGGGCAGCTCGGCGCGGCGCGGCTCCTCGCGAGCGTTATGAATGGCCGCCGGTAGCGCTGACAGCAGCGCGACAACGCCGCTATTTCATATCGTTCCCATATCACGTCAGTAGTTATGCTCATACTCGTACATTACTCGGTATCATATCATAGGTTGTCTAATCCAATGTTTTGTTCTGTCACCGAGCTTCATGCAGACTTTTATTACATAGGTAGGTAGGTACAAAGGGCTACTTGTTTTTTTCCTAATGTTCAGCGTTTTGCTGACAAGCCAGTAACTATGTATGTACGAATATGTGTAATGTATTATAAATTTTTGAACATTATGTTTTTTTCTCAAAACGCTACCGACGACCGTGTGGCTTCGCTGTCGATAATGTTGGCAGTCGTTCATTTCAGTCAGGCGTCGGTGTAACATGCCAATAAACCAGTCATTTCAAGAGAATGGCGAACACGCCCCCTCCCCCGCACTTACCCCTCTCCCCCTCAGCAGCCC
>DWGJ01004023.1:0-12323 GCA_018246895.1 Aspitha aspitha aspitha | reverse complement strand
TACTAACTGGGCTAATATCACTAACAGTCCCATTCCTGCAGTCCTGTTACTAAAGAATACTCACCAACTAATTCATACTAACACCTTATACTAACTGAATTCACAGTAACAGTCCCTACAGCCCTGTTAGGAGTCGGTTACAGATGTGTATGCAGCGGCCACTTGTGACTGCTGCCTGCTCGTTTGCTACTCTATTTCAATAAAAAAAAATGTAGCCAAATGCATCTTGATGTTGGTTCAACGAAGCAACATATCCTTATGCGAACACATACCACAACGAAAGGAAGGAAATTAAATAGTCAGCTTATTTTTAAATACACATATATTTACAAACAGTATAAATACATAAACAATAGGTGCTTGTGTTTATTAAGTGGCAATTTAATATGAAATATAAACATATTGTTAAAGCCTGTGTGATATAATTATTCTATGTGATATAATTGTTCTATGTGATGTCATTATTCACACTTTTCTTACGTGAGCAATAATTATACATACTTAAATAGTCGCAGTTAAAATGTATCTTAATCTAATATTACCTTATATAACATAAATATGGAAGTACACAAAATTCAAGGAAGTTTTAATAGTTAGCTGTTTCATTAATTCTATCGCAAGACGATAAACTTCCATTTTGTACCTATATTTGTGTGTGTTGTAATAAAATTGTGAACTTTATCCGTGCTTTTTAATTTTATATTTACTCGCATACATAGTGTTTGTTGGTTGGTTAAACGTGATAAAATATACGTAGCAGCCTACAACAGTGTAACTATCCTAATCTATTCACAATAACACAAAATGTAGCTTTTCTGGGATAAATTGAAAATCGTGTCTGCTCTTGCAAACTGATATTCTCTACTTAATTTTTTTTATGATGTACACAGAAATAGCAAATGTGTGTAGATTTTAATTTATTTTAACTTAACAACTCTTGCAACCCATGGACAACTAGAAGTAGATCCATTTTTAAATAGGAGCGATATTGTAATTGTGTTATAAGTTTGAAGTGCTGCCGTTCGAACACCTTATTATATTAATATGTAAGAGCTTTCAAACATATAAATGTGTGAACTGAGCAGCGACGATTATGTAAGTGGTGTAAAAGGCGAGGAGGGAGGGAATGAGAGAGATGTCGACGCGGACGATGCGCCAGAGGGAGAAGGAGAATGGCCGCAGTTGTAGGAACATGAGTGCGGCGCGTAGCTTGGGGCGGATTGCGGCGTCTGGAACGTAAATTGAAATTATGGAATGGGAAAAACTAATAAAAGAATTATGTTATGTAAAATTGCAAGAAGAATATCGATATTAGTAGGTATCCAAAAACATACTTTTAGATTTAGCTAGCCGTTGTACCAGGAGTAGCTTAATTTTATCCACTTCTATGTTCACACACTCGACAAGTAGAGCCGGAATGCAGGTCAAGATCACAACAGTTACATTTTCAATTATTTGAGCTACGACAACCTAGAAAATAATGGCCATCAACTGATATCCTTTATATTCACGATTGCATTTTTCTAGGAATTCATTTTCATAAACAGTAAAATACTTACAAAATTTAATTGGTCTCCATTAACAATCGTAGTAATGAATACCAAAATATGTAGCAGCGGCCATAACAACGACAGCAGCATCTGAAGAGAAAGAAGTAAAAAATAGGTCTATCTCTCGATCCTTACGATCTACTTAGGTACTTGCTCACAACACTCTTAATACTATCCTTTTTAAGAGTACTGTTATTTCATTTTTTTATATAGAGATTACAATAGGAGCAGGCAGCAACCGCAAATAGCCGCTGCCGCCAATTAGTCATCTACAACCAACTTCAATTAATGAATAAGTAAATTGGTGAATTGAACATGTTTAAGAAAATGCCTATGAAACTCAGTATAAAGCTTGTACTGGGTTTAATTTAACATAAAAGTTATTTAGACTTTAGGATTAGTATGTACATTTCACAATTGTATACATTAATATAATTCATATGTACACGTTACCAAAAATTTTGTTAATGCTCCGAGCCATTGTAGACTTTTCAGTAGCTGCTTGTAAATCGTTAAATATTTCTTGATGTTTGCAATTTGTGCTCTCTGTTCGACTTCGATAGGACAAATGCGTTCCATCGCAATGCGAAGTAACTTCATTCGGGACCATAACATTTCAAACATCATTACTCGAGGAAAGTGACCCCATATAATGGCGAAAATAAATTTGTGTATGAAAAATAAAAGCGACAGGTTACCAACAATGTGCATGAATATAAATATATGAATAATGCTGAATACGACACAAACTATGAACAAAGAAAACGAGTAGACAACTTCAACACTATCAAGTTTTAGATTAGATGCTGTATCAATAGCCTTCAAATTCTTACGAAATTGAAATAAATTTTCTCCGTTGCTCAAGAGACATGTAAGAGATATGATATTATATTCTATTATTTTACACAAAGCTAACAATTTATATATATTATCTCCTTCCGAATATCGTATGAAATATAAAATTGAACCACACATTATACTCAAACTGTATATCATGAGAATAACTGAAATAAGAACATTATCAGTAAAACCCGCATAAAATCCATGCACACATCTAAAGCCCACGATGATGTGAAAAAATATATCGGACTTAGCGCGAGGCATTTTAATATTTTTAAATATGGACAGCATTTCTATAGTTGGAAAAGTTGGAAACAATGTAGTTGACAGTTTAACAGGTAAATGTAGACTGTATCCACTCGGTAGGCTGAAGACACTCAATTAAATATAACGGGCGATAATTGTCTTTGAAATACCGATCAAATATCGGCGATAAGCAATGGGTAGCGATATATTGTGTGTATCTTTAATACTATCGTTATATACACACGAGCTAGGGTTTTTTTTTCATTGTTTCGTTGCTCTATATATAATTTAATTTTGCAGGAAGGGAGAACTTACCAAACGTAGATCCGCTATTTGATACGTACTAGGTGTCTGGCAAGTTCTCCCGGGAATAATAACTAATAATAATAATAATAATAATAACTAGCTAGGGTTAGGTTAGGTTGCTAAGAAAAAGAGTGGTGAGAGTTTTTTTTCGCTGGCTTTTTTCTCCTGGTCTACTATAGCCTGAGGGGCGCACAAAGTGTATGTATATACCTTATAATGAATAAAAGAATTTTAATTTGAATTAGGCTATTTTCTGTTATTAATGTTATTAAATTAGTTACCTCCTCAACATATAGAATTCAGAACTCAATATTTTATAGAATTATAAATATTTGATCCTTACTTTCTTAACATAAGTTAAGGATTTCATTTTTAAATCTATGTAATGTTTGTTTATTAACTTTTTGCTAGTGTTTCTTGATTTTTCTTAGAAGATTTACGTTGTCTTTTTCGTTTTCCTCTCTTCTCAGTGTAACAATATGTTGAAATGACAAATTATTTGAGTATTTTATTGGATTTTACAAACTAAAATATCGGAACGTGTACCTACTGTTAGATAGTAAATAATGTAATTGGCTTTCATTGAATCCTCGAATAATTGTAATTGAACTTCGCATCAATTATATTTATAGTACTGTTAATGTCTTGCATCGGAGATACAGAGATATTTTGTTTTTTAAATAAAGATACAATACCTACCCTATTACTAAGTAAAAAATCATTTTGCTATCTATTAACATATTTTTGCCTTATATTATTTATACTGTTCACTTCT
Source organism: Aspitha aspitha aspitha (assembly GCA_018246895.1). Lineage (NCBI taxonomy): Eukaryota > Metazoa > Arthropoda > Insecta > Lepidoptera > Hesperiidae > Aspitha > Aspitha aspitha. Next base: position 8,606 of record DWGJ01004023.1, on the reverse strand, counting down.
TGTTCTTATAGTATACAGACTGCACTCGTTATACATATGTAGGTTATCAGTAAAGAAATATATTTTGCGTTTAGTGGTAACAATTTCTTTTACACTAAAAATATTCAATTCACTCATATCGCTTCAAATGGACTTCAACAGACATGAAAATATACCTCCTGTAGACAAACCTTACGAATCAATAAACAACTGATTATAATCAATGTTTTTCTACAATAATAGTGTCTATAATAATTACTTTACATTGATTTATACACAACATATCGATGGATCTTTGTTTTTTTTTCAAGGACAATACTACCTATGCCTATTTACAGCCAATATTTTTTTAACATTTAATACATCGTAAAATCTAGAATGTCAACAAATGATTCTATAATTATAGTGTCCGTAAATTTTTGCGAAGAATATTTGTTTATATCTTCAACCACTGAGGGTATAGTTAGACGTGCCTACTCAACGATAAACGCGAGTATGGTTAGTCTTGGCTACTCATCGACAAACGCGGGTATGGTTAGTCTTGGCTACTCAACGACAAACGCGAGTATGATTAGTCTTGGCTACTCAACGACAAACGCGAGTATGATTAGTCTTGGCTACTCAACGACAAACGCGGGTATGGACAGTCTTCTGAAACAACGGGAATGATTAATCTTAATTAATCATAAATAATGGCGGGTATTGCTAATGTTGGTTGGTCGTTTGCAAGTACAGATATCACTAGTCTTAGCTAATCTTCAACTGAAAATATGCACCAATAATCTAATGTTGATTGGCCCTTTTCCCGAATCCAGCGGTTACAATGCTTCAGTGAATTGCCTATTAACTCCTATTAACAAGTGAAGCTAACTGTAAGGTGACGGTTTTGTTGTCCTTTCCTATTGCATTCACCAACATTGAAATACAAATACTGCGTAGCGTTTTTGTGTTAAATGAAAAATATTTGTGAAAATAACCACTCAATTCCGTTAAAAAATTGCAGGGGCACCTGAATTTATTACGCCCTAACCTTTAAAACGAGTTGCGCAATAAAATTTCCTTATAACAATAACACGGATTACATAAACAAATAAAACGGGCGCAAGTCGTCATTAAAATATTTTATCTGTTATGAATATAATCCCTGTTTTATTGCCATCTTAAATTTGAACAGTTTTAAGGGTAATAATAAAGAAGGTATAAAATCTGCGGGCCCTCAGAGAGGATTAGCGCTCTTACCCATTTTTTTACAATCTTATGGGTGTTTTTAAGCCTTTATTTAATGGAAAACTTTAACAGTCAGGAAATCCCTAGGTAGCTGCAACCATCACTGTCTCTTATGTAGACATAGCTATTGAAAACAGAAGGATTTATTTCGAAAAACAACTTAACCAAACGGTAATAATTTTTTACCTTTACATGAAAAACGAAAACGCAAAAGAAAATCAAGCATTTACCGTTGTATACATTAATAAACATTAAATAAATTAAAAAAAGAGGTCACAATTTTTTCATAAGTAATACTCTCCTTATATGTACATATTATGTACATCGATATTAAATGACTTCAATATAAAAAAAATATAATTACTGCTACAATTAAATATTTTTTTATAAGAACAGTAGATAAATATGCACCGAAATTGAAAATGTGTGAATTTAAGCTAGAAAGGGACAAGAATTCAAAATTTTGCTCATTCATCATCCCCCGTCACCCGCAGAGTTCGAAAGTTAAATTGTCTACTGGATTTCGTAAATAAAGACAACTTGTTAATAAAACGAGGCTTCTGTTTAAATCTTTTTGAATTTTTATCTTCACTGTCTTTATATTACTAACAGTTAATTTGTTTACATACCCAGATTATAGTCGCATAATACCATTGACAGTTAATGGTTTATGACGTAGATATGCGGTAAATTATGATACGAGTTTTAATGTCTCAGCCGCTTTCCTAATTCAGATTCAAATTCAATTTGTTTTATACTCTCTAATGTAAATTGATGAATATCATACTTTTTAAACATTCTTTTATAGGCTTTGAGTGGAAACCGGCGAAGGAAACTCCCAACGCTCTTTTGAACTCGTCAAAAGTCGAAACTATCCAAACCTAGTTGTTGGTGGTAGAACCTGTATACGGTTCGCCCGGAGAAGTACCGCCGCCACACCTATTTCTGCCGTGAAGCAGTTGTTTCAACTGTGTTTCGGTCCGAAGGGTGTGGATACCAGAGGCGACCATCTTAGTCCTCAAGAATAGCAACGCATCTGTGACCGACTTCTGATAGGGTAACTACTAATACTTACTAACTGCACTTACTAACACTAACTGGGCTAATATCACTAACATTCCCATTCCTGCAGTCCTATTACTAAAAAATACTCACCAACTAATTCATAGTAATACATTATACTAACTGAATTCACAGTAACAGTCTCTACAGTCCTGTTAGCAGTCGGTTACAGATGTCCATGGGCGGCAGCGGCCACTTGTGACTACTGCCTGCGCGTTTGCTATTCTCCACAAATAAATAAAACCGTATTTGTACACGGTACATTTGTACATATCAAAATAACATTTTCTACAATTATTTGTCTGTCTGTCTGTCTGTCTGTTCCGGCTAATCGCTGGAACGGTTGAACTGATTTTGACTTCACTTTCACCGGCAGATAGCTCAGAGCTGTGACCGCTATGACTATTTTTTGTTCATTATTATTATTTTATATCAAATTCAAACCCGTCAAAGTTTTTAGTAGCAGCTAGTATGGTCATAAAATATTAACGAAAGGTTAAAAATACAGGAACATTTGAATATAGAAGGACATATATAACACCACAAGGACAATAATAACCACATATGCACCTAAATTAAACGAAAACGTCGCGACAAACGGACATTAATACAAAATTAGTCAACATTAAATCTAGGCTGGCAGCCATAAATTCATATCGAGTCCAGTAATACCACCAAACAATACTGGAACAGCGCTTAGCTATGAAAATGGAGAAGGTATAATATTAATTTAAGATGAATGAAGCAAAGCGCCACGAATTCAATTGTTTTTGTCAACCCTTTTTGATTGAATCAATGCTGCACAAGGATACTTTTTTATTTGATGACAGTAGCAAAAAAGCAGGCAGCAGTCACAATTGGCCGCTGCCGCCCATGAACAGCAACCGACACCTAATAGAACTGATTCTATCAGAAGCCGATCACAGATGCGTTGCCATTCTTGAGGACTAAGATGATCGTCTCTGGTATACACATGGACTTTCTTATAATATGAGGGTTTCAAGCCATTACACCACACTGGCCAAGTGTAATTAGACAGACTTCACACACCTGAGACACTATAAATTTTGTAACATACCCTAAGGTGTGCTAATCTCCTATTCCTAGACTACGACTTAAAACCTCACTATGACATAAGATCTGTATCCAATAGTAGAACAGAAATAGTTGTTGGAATAAAACTGTAAAATAATACAAGAAATAAAGTAGTAAATTATAATAGCAATTAGCTCATACGTTAATAAAAATTATTTAAAACTGTAAATACAAAAACACACACACACAAACGCACACACGCGCACACGCACACACACATATACCGGACATAAATCTAACCGGTTTACCTATTAAATTACTCACTTTAAGTGACCAATAACGCATCTGCGTTTAGTAGCGCCACGTCGTTATTAATAAAGAGATTAAAACCGACGATGATATATCGACAAACAATTCATACGAATGCCGCTACTAATTTATATCGACTAAAACTTGCATGCACTACGCTGATTTGTTTGTGAAACTTTTGTTTGTGAAATGTCTTTGTGTGATTTAAAATTAACTTTGTTTTCTTTAACAAATAACACTTTTTTAGTCGTAGTAAATTTTTTTCTGGCTGTCTATTTCTGTTTGTTTATCTGAACCGATTTCAATGAGACTTCAACTGAAAGATAGAGACCGGATATTCCTACGGGATTAAAATCTACGCGGGTAACACCGAGGGCACAGTTAGTAATAGATACATGCAATGCATTGTATATTATCAGTTATGTGTAAGGAAAGGACTTTGATACAATATCTATGTCGCAAAACACAGAACTCAGAACATTATTGTACAATTTCTTTCTTTGTTATATCTTACAATAGGATTGATTTTAATTATTGTACATTTGATCAACACATTTTCGAATTGCAACAATAACGGGTAAATGCATTTGACGCGACCGTCAATGCAAACATTAATATAGGATGGCGTGATTTACGGGATTACTTCATTAGTGGGCGCCAGCACCACGTAGTCACATAGGTAGTGTTAGGAGGTATGATATTAGTTAGCGAGTGATTTATTACTGTACGAGGATCCTACATTGACCGCTGCATACTTCATTATATATGCAGCTAGCTAGCCGTACCTACGGCTTAGTCCAAATGGAAATCAATATTTTCCCGTAAATGCAACATTTGTCAGTGCTGCTCCACTCCTAACACTTATAGCGTGATGTTATGTAGCCTATGACGTTGAAATAGCTAGATTTTGAGATCTTGTGACAAATAATTTATTTTGTCTTTCGTAAAAAACATTTTTTTCTTAAAGAGTAGATATTCTATGTTACTTCTAATACCTCCAAGAATATGTGTACAAACTTTAATGATGATCAGTTAAGTAGTTTTAGCGTGAGAGCGTAACGAACAAACTTACATTCACTTATATAATATTAGTAGGGATCAACGATTGATCGCAACATTGCATCCAATTCTCGAATATAAGATTTAAGTCATCGCATTATTTGAATATTAAACAACTGATAAATTAGTGTGACAAAATGTTACTATTAACAATAATGCCACCAATAACACATGAGAAAAAAGATCAAGTTCGTTACAAAAATCGTACAAATTTCGATTGGATATCAAGCTGTTTCGAATTCCTTAAATCACAGCTAATGTCATATTATACATCTTTTTTTAATTGCTTTAAAAGAGATATATTTTTTAACTTGAATTTTCCTGCCAATTCTTATTTTTTACTTTGACTACAAGTTAATCAACTATTCCGTCGACAAAGCCTAACTCGTTAAGTTAGTAATGAAAGTTAAAGTCAATACGATAACAAGGATATAAATATGTTCAATTTTCACAATAACGTGCGTTAACCTTCATATTTAAGGAACATTTTTACAAGCAGAATATATGAAAGATACCTCAATCTTCCATACAATCATTTAATACACTCAAGTAATATAAAATAACATCTTAGGTAACGGGAATAGGTAACAAGGAGTACACAAAAGCATATCCAATTTGTGGCGTATCGCCCACAATACCCCTCTCTTGCGGATATTCAAACTTCTATTTATGTCTCTCTTACACGGTGACAATATGTCGTGAAAAAGATAAATAGTTCAGGAATTTACCTTATATTTTTAAACAAAGCTGATCATTTGGACTGACTGGTATAAGCAGTACGTTTTACTATATTTAAGTCTTCTCAAATATACACTTAGAAAGGGTTAGTCACTTAGAACGATGTATGTATTGGTTTACTCTATTGTAAATCAGTGTCAATTCCCATTTCGGGATATGCATGGACTTAGCTTAATTATATACAGAAATATTTCCATTGACGTTAGCCTTTGAAAAAGAAGTCACATTCAAAATCAGGATATCCCGTTAAGTAAACTCACGCATGGTTATAGTAGTCGAATATTTGCTTTCTATTTCACCAAAATAATCTTTTGAAAGCCCGCAGTATTGACTGGGTTAGTACGGAACACGATTGTGTTTATTTGTATGGAAACGCAAATATTTTTAGTGGAACTCTCTGAATGTTACCTTTGAACACTGCAAATATACATCGCGAAAGAGAATTATCTTTAACATAATGATGTTTATATTCAATACTCAATTCCATCATAATGGTACAATTGTTCTTAACGTTAATTATATTAGACACACATAACAAAACGATAGTAGGGTGTAGCAATATTAAAGAGAGTGCGTAGGCATCGATCTATTTTATATTATTGCATTTAAGATTTTCAAGTTTGCAAAATATCGTTTACTTCGTAATAGCATTTTTTATAAGATTGTTATTAGCGGAAAAAAACCTTGTACTTTTTTTATAGGGCGTATTTTGTCAGGTAATTTATCGAATAATATTGAGTAATTTATTGTTTATTGTTTTTACCCTTTTCAGGAAAGGGCTTGAGTGCCTACCGTTTATTTATAAACTTGTCCATATGGATGTTTTGCCGACGCGCGTATTTCTCTCGCAAAGGGTTCTTAGTTCGATTCGCGAGTAGATATTTAAACCATAGACTTAGTTCTGTTCTGTGTTTGGGTTTGTCGTCCATAATTTATGTCTCCCTGATACCTGAGTTACCAAATAACCCATAACTAAGAAGCTCCCTTTTTTTTATTTATTTAACAGTTTATGTACATAAGACAGGAGAACGTAAAAATAATGTGAATTAGGAAAATTTGTACAATGGTATCTCATTTTCATTTGGTGCATAAAACTGCAACTACATATTTACTAAAATCGATCCACTTACAAAAACCGGAAAAACTAAAAAAAGCCTACAACGGTACCGCTACGAAAACTTTAAAAACGAATTTAACGTCCACTCGCAATAACCGGAACAATGGACTTTCCAGCGAAAACGCCGGTTTTGTTTGGCGCAAGTGACAAAATACAGCTCTTACAAAATAAGACTCTTGTCGAAATGAAGTATTTGATAACATTATATCATAAATCACAATTCTGCCGACGTGCACTTAGCTAGCGAAGAAGACTAAGACCTTAAACCTTTGTATAAAGAAAGAGGAGGTCAGTCAATGAAACAGGAACGATTAGTATGTATAATAATGATATCAAAAAAAATTACGAGCATTTACAATTTCATCTTTTATGCACTCGAATGATCGATTTATACAAAACAACTAAAAAAATGTTATAATCACTTAAATTGATATATGCAAAAATCCCGTAGCACGATGTTTGTCCGACTAACCGTTGTCCTGTAAAGAGAAACATTAACCTTGCAATAAAAAAATTACATCGTTAATTAAGATATACACTATCCTATCTTTTAAGTTGACCACACAATTCATGTACATATCTACAAAATTTCATTGAAATCGGTTCAGATATATTCGGAGATTAACGTAAAGGAACATCGTTACACGGGATTTCTATCTCTTAATATAAAAATCCCGTGTTACGATGTTCGTATGCGAAAATCTCTGAAACCACTGAATCGATTTCAATGAAATTTTGTACATATCTATTATTTGATCCAACTTAAATAAAAGGAAAATTTTTATAAGATAAATAAATAATAAATGTCAATTGTCAATAAATAAGTTTCTGAACGCACGATATTTGACATATATGATTTGACATGTATAACAACGGCAACGCGTGGTCAGGTCCACCAGAATATATATAAAGGTATAAATAAATAAATAACTGGGGACATTTCCACACACGGCTGCCTGATCCCAAATTAGGCAATTTAATGCCTGTGTAGGGTGACCAGACAGCTGATAAACGTACATACGATATAATACTTATATAGATATTTTTATTATGACCAGATACAGAACAAACAAATGTGTTCATCACACAAATGTTTGTCCTGGGTGGGAATCGGAGCCAGGAGATAAGGTTTTGCAGTCAGGGTCTGTAACCGCTCGACACGAGGCCGGTCAAATTATTATTATTACAAATATTCATGCTGGCTGGGTTTCGGACTGAGACGACACTGAGCGGGCGGTCGATTGCGAGCGATGCATCTTAAGTTATCGACTTGACTGGCCTCGTGGTCGAGTGGTTAGAGACCCTGACTGCCAAACCGGAGCTCGCGGCCCCGATTCCCACGCGGGACGAACATTTGTGTGATGAACACTATTGTTTGTGCTGTGTCTGGGCGTGATAAAAATATCTATATATAAGTACTATATCGTATGTATATATGTATGTTTATCAGCTGTCCAGTCACCGTGACACGGGCATTAATTGCCTAATTTGGGATCAGACAGCCGTGTGTGGAATTGTCCCCAGTTATTTATTTATTTAAAAATATATATATATAACTTGATAAGTTTACTTTAATTTGGATATTTGGCACTCGCTGCTATCTGCCCACCGCGCAAGGGACCTGCCCGTGACCGTGACGATATGTATATACAAATATGTATGTACAAATATTGATGCTGGGTGGGTTTCGGATCGAGACGACACCGAGCGGGCGGTCGATTGCGAGCGATGCATCTTAAGTCAACGATCGCACTCACTGGCGCCGGGATTGGCGCCGCCGTTGTCGACGAGGTGCGCCCAGTGCGCGAGCAGGCCGGCGAGCGCGGGCCGGTCGGTGGTCCGGTCGTGCCGCCAGTACGCGTATTGCGTGTGATCCGCCGCGATCGAGCCGCCGCCGGACGCCGGCGTCTCGTCCTCGCTCGCGTTCACCAGCAGGTGGCGCGCGCGACGCAGTCTTCGGACAGACAACACTTTGTACCCCATCATCGGCTAGACCGCTTTACAACGAAAAAATATGTACCAGACTACAAAATGCGATGTAAAAAATTCCATATGCTGCCTTTATATGAACGGAGAAGTA
>DWGJ01004022.1:0-12323 GCA_018246895.1 Aspitha aspitha aspitha | reverse complement strand
AAATACATCATTTGTGAAAATTTCAGCTTTCTAGCTATCACGGTTTATGAGATACAGCCTGGAGACAGACAGACGGATGGACAGACAGCGGAGTCTTAGTAATTGGGTCTCGTTTTACCCTTTGGGTACGGAACCCTAGAAAAGGTTGAAAGGTGCTGGTGTTGACAAGTGACGACTTACAAAGAAGCATTACCTCATCCTTGATCTCGGCTCGCCGGCGGGAGACCCACTCGATCTGCTCCTGGATCCTCTTGCAGTCCTTCTCGTTGCTGAGCAGGTCACTGCGCAGCGCCTCCATCAGCTCCCGGTACTCCACCCTCATGTCCTGATCGATCGCGTGTAGGTTCTCTATCTCGCTCTGTGTTTCGCGCACTTTCAATTTCGACATGCGTAGGCGTCCTTCCTGATGTGGTCCAAGACGTTACATTGAAGTTATTGTTCAAATGTTCTGATTGACTCCTAAATCCTGATGTACGTACGAGATTTTTACACTACACTTTGGAAAAGAAATACATGTTTGTGTATTTACGGGTTATGAGGTAGGTACTAGCTTCGTCCGCGTGGAAATCAAAATTTTTCCGTTTTTGCAACATTTTTCATCGCTGCTCCACTCCTATTAGTCGTAGCGTGATGTTATATAGCCTATAACCTTCCTCAATAAATGGACTATTCGACACAGAAATCATTTTTCAATTCGACCCAGTAGTTCCTGAGATTAGCGCGTGCAACCATACAAACTCTTCAGGTTTATAATATTAAGTATAGAAGTATAGATTACGTACCCTCTCGGCCAGTTTCCTGGTGAGTACATCCAGGTGATCATCGAGGCTGTCCTTCTCCTCGACTGCGAACTGCTGCACCACGTTGTGGTGGGGGCAGAGTCGGTGCACCAACTGGACTGGAGCGCTCATCGGGAATGCTTCCACCTGGAAACATTGTCTATCTGGTGAATCTAGATGGATGGATGGCTGGATATTGTGGCGAGGTGGATATTGTGATACAGAAAAACAGGCGTGAAAAACACAAGACGGAATATTGGTGGAGAATGTAGGGTGAGATTGTAGAATAATAATAAAGAAACATCAAGGCTATTATTTATTATTGACACCCTTATGTGCGACTAGCTGTTCCCCGTGTACAAATAATATTTTCCCATTTTTGCAACATTTCTCATTGCTACTTCACTCCTATTAGTCATAGCATGATGTTATTATTATTTATTTATTTATTTATTTATTTATTTTATCTTTACATCTATCCTTACAGGTCTTAACCTAATGCGATAGAGCAGCCTTATTAAAATAGATACAATAGAGTTACAAAAGAAAAATAAAAGTAAAAGGTCTAAAACTAAGTTTTCAATTACATATTTTACAATATCCCATTACAAGACGAAAAGGTCAACTATAACATAATAGGTACATTGTCACTTTTGCGAATTCACTCCAGACGCAACAAAACACGTCGAGTCTACTGTGGGCCTCATTGAGTGTGTGTATTGCTCGAGTGAGAGGTGCCTTGGCCAGAAGCTTGGTCGTAGCCTAGTCTATTAGTATTAGTGTAGATATATCGATGTGTTTAAGTTTGTGTAACTGTTCAACAGATCTCAAGAAGCAGTTTGCAGTGTCACCGCTATCGATGTCAGTGGAGGCGGGGTCCGCGGCGACGCTTCGCTGCTCGCCACCAGCGGCCGCCCCGCCGCCCAGGGTGTCTTGGCTGAAGCATGGCACCCCTCTGCAACAAGACCACAATGTTTTGATATCGGCTGAGGGCAACTTGCTCATATCACGGGCAACTTTACAAGTGAGTGATCTAACTTTATTATAATCTAATGACACGAGCGAAGGAAATGAACGTTTAGCATAGAAAATAAACAATGGATCGTATGGCCAAAGAAATTGACAGTGACATATAAATTATGTGAATACACAGGGTTTTTCTTCTAGAACATTCTAGTTCCGCGTTTGTAGTAGCGGGGCGTGTCTGCACTTCTCATGCCAGATCCAGGGTAAAAGAAGTTTGTCAGGACTGTAGCTGAAATCCTAAGTCACTGCATACTCTTATGGGAAATACGCGTGACTGGATGGTCTACTTATAAAATATGTATTAGACTTAATGAGCATTTACTGTAGTTTAATTAAACCAAAAGAAAAACTGAACAACTTTTAAAATGTATACAATCTTGACATTTTCTGTTTATTTATTATTCACCTATTCATTACCTTATGCAGTCCTAAACAAAAGCTCCGTTGCATTTCTTCACTAATGCCTATGCATTTGATCGTTGCATTATTCATGCTTCCTGCTTACTTATTCCATTTAACAGTAATTGTCCGCACGCCGGAGCTCAGCATTCTTTCTTCCTTTAGTACCTTCTAATGACTAAATATTTGCGCTCTCATTACGGATTGCCTCCAATAAAAAATCGTAGTATCTTTGCATATTTATTCATATGACTAAATTCTTATATGGCTCAATAAGTTCATAACTTGTACCAAAAAACATTAATATCACAGATTTTTAAATTTACAAAATTGTCTCTTATTTCGTTTTTGGATTTGAATTCTTTGCGATACAGACACATAATAGCTTATAGATAATCATTTTTGTTCAGCCTTTGTTTATACAGCGCTAAACTTTTCAATTAAACTTTTCACAGAAGAGAGAATTGATTAATTATTCTTTTAACAAGCTTTCCACTATGTTAATTCAAATGAAATATTATTTTATTCAAATTGTGGAAGCATCGATTTATTCACTTTGCTCAATTTGTGCCCGTCTTATCTTTAGATTTAGTGGCACGTTCAGAAACACATTTGCTTAAATCATTTCTCACAGTACTTACATGGCTAGCGATTTATAGCTGTTCCTTAATTGTGATTACAATCTTAAATCATTCGTACCTATTAAAATTAAAGTCTATAATTTCCATTAAATCGTTGCGTGATTAAAACAACCGCGAATATAAACGGTGATTATGTTAACTCATAAAAAACATGTGCTCCAATTTTAACATCGTGTAAAGAATTTGTCTCTTCCACAATAATGATGTGTAACCACAGAGCTAAAATCGCTGTTGTAAATAGTACGGAAAAGTTCAAAATCCTGAAATCCTTATAACAGTGGACGAGTACCTTGGTTACTCATAGCAGATGAGTCATTTGCAATGCCACACGTGTCCACCCTCTCATTCAGCCAAACTGGGCTCGTTACTTTGATGGCATTATTATTACACGAATCAGATGTTGCGATGTGTAAATCATTTTTTGTCCTGATATGGTCGGATTACTTTATTAAGAAACATATGTAAACACATACATCTGTTTTATATAAAATCATGCTCACGATCACACCATAATTTGAATGAGTGAAGAAAGAAAACTGACAATAATTTAATTTTTATATGTAGTACTTCATGTTTAATTTTAGTTATTACAATAGTGTATATAGTATTAACGGTAAAGGACGGCTCGATCTAGAAATTTCTTTAGACAACATTATGTAGGTTATGTTTCATATATGGCGATCGTTTCATTGCTTTGTATACCTCCATACAAACATATATGTATTGTACGACCGTTAAGCGATCCAGCCTTGTGTCAGTCTCAGCTTTAATTAGTTCTCGGAACGTATTCAAATTGGCCACTTACTCCATATCTATGGTTAGACATTTGCCTAATAGCAATTAGATCGAGCGACCTTCAATTTCAGTCGCATCAGATAGTCCAACAATGGCCTTTAATTCCTCTCCGTTTGCTTGTTACTCCAGCACAGTGACAATCGGAGCATCTTGTCGCGAATTGTTTATTTTATCTCGACGACTGCGACTAATTAGTCGAGTGAGACGGACGTTTATTAATTGCGACACAAGTCGCTGTCGCCTTTCGTGTCCTCGTTTTGCCGCGTTCCGACGCACCCTTTCAAGTTTCAGGACTCGTGTTGATAAAAGTGTGAAGGCTGCGGTAATTCAATCCTATATTTCATGGCCGGAGATATCCGTCTTGTACAATTAATTCAATTTTAGTGCCACATTTGTCGGCCCGAATCGCAATACTGTTTCTGGTTTTATTTCATTAACGCGTTTACACTTGTATCCTGTTTAATGGAATTACTGCACGCAAGTACCGGAATAAATTCTTTATGGTCTTTTTATCTTTAAATTCACACGTACTTTCAACGCCAATTTCTGTTTTGGTTTACTTCCTTACCATTAACTGTTATAAAACAAAATATTATATAAGTACGGCGATAACTGATTTTGTAATTGTACCTTTAGTAATTTTACGAAACTTTATTAAATGCGTTATTTTTTCATTCATTAATATTCCATTCTCTGCTCTTCCACTATTGTGTTAAACATTTACTTCTTTACTAACACCACGTTTTTGCAACGTGACAACAACGATGCATATATTAACATTAACGCTTATCGCGATAACCATTCGTTTTCTATGTATATTAAATCTCACAATAAATTCGCGTCCACATTCAATAAACCACCACCCACCACTGATTATGAATGCGGCTTCGGTCTTGACTAAGAAGTCAACGTTGCAAATAGCTCACCATCTCGGGCACGGCAGCTCTCACTAATTAGCGACCAAGCCAGATATATATCAATTGCAATTCGCTAACACAACTAAGAATGGATTTTAACATTTCATGGTACGGCTAAATCGTCATTAGTACAGTGAGCTAACTTATCTTCTCCATTGCCTTCAATAATACTATGAATTAGAGTTTTATGCATACTTTCGCCTAATGTTTGAAAATTAAAAAATTCTAACTCACATTTTTACATACATACGACAGATCACTTGGAAATCTGTGCAGAAATAAGCAAAAAACGAAAAGTAATGTCTCATTATTTTTGCCTAACAATTTCATCAACACCATTTCGTATCTTCTCTTTACTAGCGCAAGTAATATTAACACCCGCTTGCAATATTGTCTCGAGGTGTCGGGAGCATTCTCTTAATTAAATGTAAGGTTTATTGTACCCCGTTTACAATGTTCGAGGTTATCAGCGTCTTCTTGTAAGTTAGCCGAAGAAGCTTTTAGTTGCTCAAGTGTTGGGGAGCTGTATTGTGAAACTTTATCTTGATGTTGGTGAATTTTTGTTTCACTCGCACACATTTCATAATTTATTCGTCTTTGTAGTTTAAAGTTTCTCATCTTCAGCCTGTCTTGTGACTAGACCTTGATTGTTTTAAGCTTGACGTTTTCTTCAACACATTGTACTAACGTCGTATTTATTGTCTGATTTATTAGCTTATAATTATTGTTTTAGCGTAAATATTTCGTGTAAAAAATGTTTTCAAGCTAATGCAGCTGATAAGCAATGTTTATTTGATACACGACTAGAAATTTGTATTGAAACTTCATTAGTTATGTTTATAGACACAAATATTCTTGTATGTGGTAACGGTTCGTCTTTCCCTTCTATATGATTCAAATTAGTAATTTTTGTTGGAATACGTTTTTTTTACATCGATTCTGTTTGGGTTAGTGATGAAATGGTAAAAATTGTAATTATGTAATCTATTGTCCCCAGGATATGGCGAATTACAGTTGCGTGGCCGAAAACATCGCCGGTAAAAGAGTTTCCGAGTCCGCCCTCCTGACCATTTACGGTAATTAACAGTTTTAATTTACAATTAGAATAATAATTGTTAGTATAGTCACTAGTACCTACAGTTTGGTCTTTACATTGCAATTTTTGTGTATTTCAACTTAAACGAATTTTTTCCGTAACGATATTCTATTAGCGGCATCTTTTATCGATTTCAAGCTTCTAAAGTACTCTAAATTTATTTATTAATACGATTTCCTGGTTTCATTCAATTGAAATCTCTAAAATAGTATTCCGCGAAAGCTTAATTTAAGGACGCTACGGTAATTATTCGAGTCGTTTTCCACTGCCCAGAAGCGTATAATTTGAGCGTTACAAATGAGACGTTCCGCACTCCGTGATAGTTAAACCGGAGTTTATACTAACTGACTAATTAAAATATTGCCTGAGGACATTAAAGAAGCTAGGGGAAACGAAAGCTCATGGACTTATCTAAACTAAAAAGAGTGGTCATTCCGAGGGAAGACCCATGTCCAACGGTGCATCAGTAAAAATGGTTGATGATTATGATGATGATGGAAGAGATTGCGATGAAATGGATGGTTCCCTGCTAAAGAGTACATAGATGTAAACTTATTATTTCCTGCTTATAAATAAAAGTACTTACAATCAGCTTGGAACTGGTAAGGTAAGCGCTGACACGACAGTATCCATACGAATGCGCAAAGCAACAAGTGATTGCGTTGTTTTCTATAAAAGACGTTGGAGGAGAAAAAATGTTACTTTGCTATTTCAAAATTTTACTAAATATTGCCAAACTCCTAATGAACTTATTTATTATTCAATATGGTTTAAATAAAAAGAAAAAGAATCAAATTGAACGTAAAATGGTATAGTGAAATTATCTTGTAATAGAACACTACAAGCCATTCACTCAGTAATGTTACACGTGTAAGCAACAATGTACGTACAGACGGACCTATAACACACAGAACAACCAGACATATGAACAATACAATTCCCGTAGAATCGCGTAGTCCAAATAAAGGGTACCGGGCCCTCTAATAAAGTTAATTGGTCTCAGCTCGTACCGAGGATAACTATTCCAATTAGGACCTACGTCGCTAAACCTCTCGGCCCACTGACGACAGTGAAGTGACTAGCTTAATCAATTGTAAATCGAGAGTTTGATGAAGACGTTTCGACACTTAGAATCAGTTGAGCAATACTCGTATTGTAAAGAAGGGCATTATCTTACAGCCCTTAAGAAGGTTGTAGATTGATAATTGAAGTTATCTTAACTGATGGAATCATTAAAGTTATTAACATCAAAGTACTTAATAACTATAGGGATTAAAAAATACAGGTATACATAAAACTACAGTTGATGGTCATTGAAGTTAATGATGAAGTTGTTGAATGTCGAAAAAAAATTGAAATCATTAATAACACTATATATTAGTAACGAAATATAATATAATTGAAGTAATAAAACACAAAGTTGTATTAAGACGTAACAATTAATAACTGTGAGGATTTAACTGTATCCGTGTATAGAACAAGAACCTTAACTGAAATTCCCACTGTAAACAGACAATTTCCCGCGGATTCGGTCACTCGGCGACTAAAACCACTAACGGTTCGTTCAAGGTGAGTTTTGGTTTTACTTCGGGGAGCTGAAACAACATTGCATCACGTTACTCACATGATGAAAAGTATGAAAGAAGATAAACACAGTTGGATATCCATTCAGTAATCTATCTTCACTTTGAATGGAATTAGAAATAGATGATTTGTTCACAGACAGTTATCTTAAGGAGCATCTTTTTAAGATGACTGTTTCATATGCCGCATTTGTTCCAAGGATATAATTCTTTAGCTACATCGCCCTTAATTGATAAAAAACTTAAAAGTGGGCAGTTGAAGCGGCGATTTCGGGAACGTGCTAAGTCAGAGGTGGCGATTGCAATCAGTTAGGCAGGCGCCATATTTCCAACGTGGCGTGGGCGATGCGGCGTCCCTAATGACTCTCCCATGCGCTTGCGCTGCTATAATTGCAAGCCATCGGCGCATGCCCTTTGATCTCGCTGAAGTAAAGATAGTTATTACGAACAAGCGAGGGTGAAATGAGCGTTAAACAGCATCGAGAATTGTCGGTTGTCAGATAAATTACATATGAAATAATAAAACGTGCCTGGACGCCTTGTTAGATGCCGCGTTAGACTAGAGCTAGGTCGTTGATCATTTCTGATGTATCGCAGTTACAGCAAAGGCTGATGTAGTATTAGCTGTTGCAGATAGAATACCATTGATTGCCGGGTGTAATTTGTTAACATGACATATTATGCCATTTATATCGTATTTATGATGCTGTCTCACGTTCAAATGATTCAATATTTGTTTCTATTGTTCTACTTACGTATTGGTGACTTGTTTCCTACATTTTTATTGTATCTCAAATTACTGTTAATCAGTTAAATGCCATGACTAACAAGTTGACGTGTTTTTTAACAATTGTCGAGAAAATATTCTCCTTTCACCAGCTCAACGAGTCCTGAAATCTTGATAAGAAACGCGTGTTCGCAGCGAAACGTGCTTAGTGTTGAAAACGCTAAATCGTTTACATATTACGTGCTGGGTTCTTTACCTAAACTTGCACCAATGGAAGCGAGTAACGATTGACGAGAAGAACATACTACTGATATTACATATTTACGATGAACTTTTCATGAATCCATTGCAGAATTAATGGACAATGTTTTCATTATTCTGATTCCATCTCCACCTAAATACATATGAAAGTTACATTAACTACAAATATTGATCGAATTGCTACAAGCTGGAGGTTAGCTGATTGAAACAATATTAATTTCAGTAGAAATTGGTTCTGAAAAGAACATTTGTCTTTTAAACTAATCCGAACCATCATAGTTTCGAACGACAGCCTAACCCAAATCCAGAAGTATACATCGACATATACCTACCTATTCGTAATATTTCGAACGCTTCCAGGCTATATTTACTCCAGAGCGTTCTTAATCTTATTGAATGTAGCACATTTTGTCGGACTAGCTGCCTTGAGGCCACGGCGCTTGGTATGTTTGGTGGTATTAATTAATAATCCGATGCAAACATGTTTTGAAATGGTAACAGCTTTTAATCCTCTTGCTGCGTACAGTCACGCGAATTGATGGATTGGAGCAAGGGTTTATATGTAGAGTTGTTTGTTTAAGTGATTACGTTATCGACAATGATTATTATGCTTGGGCTATTTGATATTCTCAACAGTTTTATGCCTTTTACACACATGCATAGATTGTTATTTGCAAATGTTTTACAAACATTTACGTCTGCTTATGTAATTGAATGACAGGGATAGACTCCAGCAACTCATATCTGACCTTCGGCAGTTGAAGAAGAAAAGAAATCTATTATAATAAAAGTACTTCTCTAATTTAACCACCTTTATTTGTAACTAAAACTAAATAGCTTTCTGTATATACACTTCTATATATGTATATCCCACTGCCAACATTGAACTTAATGCCGAATTTTATACTCCTCGGTATTGGATCAAAGATCTTTATTAGTATGAACAGCACTTTAATAGATTAATAACAATCCCGGTCTGTAATAGGGCAATCAATTTTTATTGCGGAGAAAACGCCTATATCACGAACTGCGGGTGGCCGCGCCATATTCGAACATGCTCGGTCACTACGATCACTTTTCTTGTGTCGAAAATAATTTTACCTTTTTCCTTTATGAGTATTGTATGTAACATCGTCAACGTATAGGAGTATAAGAATATTTTCAATTTCTTTAACCATTTTCATTCTTATTTCCTGTTGACAATGCTTCTATTTGAAAGCAAGTAATTCTCATTTATTAGTATAGTAAAAATATAAATTCCATTCTGATGAGCATCAGTAAGCCGTATCATTTAGGCCTCTCTGATATCTACGAAAAGGTTCTCGTAGACCGTACCAGTAATATTACGATACCATTTATGGAAGTTCACACAAATGTTTAATCGTTTTTATCGCAGATTATGTGTGAAGATCTTTTTCTGCATCTGTCATTTAATTTTTGTCCTATTCTTCCTTGACCGTTGTATCATGTACACCATTAATAATCATTAAAAGATCGCGTCGACTCCTTAATGAACTACGTCATATACTTTTTGTTGCTCCAGCTTTGGGGCAAAAAACATCGTCATCAATTCTAATTTTCGGGGCTCTTACTTCACCGCGGGCTTTATCCCTAGCGATCGGGCTGTACACGATGAAAGATACTATCATTTAAACGAATTGTGGTTTATTATGTACCCCTGTGTTATACGAATTAGATATTTTGGCACTATTACCTCTTGAAATAACGACCAATAAAAATCATTCAAGAAAATCTGTTATAGAAGTTCGAATTACGAACCGCAATTGGAATGAGGATACCAAATGAGGTTTGTAATTCTGTTACTAAAGTAATTAGTACGAAACGACTTACATTTCGTCGACTTTCAATGGTATGACAGGACCCTTTCTGAAGGCAACATGTGGTGTAGCTGTGAAATCTGACAATTTATAACCGTTAAGATAATGTAACTCGGCTATTACACGCAATTTGGGGAAGTATCGGCTATTATACAACGTTTTAGGGAATCCTTCGGAGATGGAAGAAATTATGGTAATACACCATAGGGTGCTTTTTATGGGAATGTGGGTCACGTGAGGTTGTTTTGTTTTGTTACATGGTTTTATCTTGATTCATAATATTTATACGGTTTTTTATTTATAAAACAAAACATTTTACAGATTACTAGTGCGATATTTTTGTCCGCTACTAGAATTTTATCTTATTCATTGTGATAATTTTACATTAATAGCTGTCCAATAAAGTAGCGTCTTGTTTTCTCTTAGTACTTTATTAAAATTGTTATCATTTACCATAATTATTTATCTTGAAGGTTATTTCTATTGGTTTGCTATTTTTCGATTTAGTTTCAATTTTATAGAAAATAACATAATATATTAACATAATAAATTTGATATATTTTGATTTAGTTTAAAGTTTATAGAAAATAACATAATATATTAACATAATAAATTTGCTATATTTTGATTTAGTTTAAATTTTATAGAAATTAACATATCGAAAGTGACGGCCGCGTATTTGAAACAAACTCCTCCCTTTTGTGTTACGTTTCAAAAAATGCTTCTACAATTACAGTGAGTATGTAACAACAAAATGATTTCAACCACAACATAAGACATGGGATCGTAAAGCAGACTTACCGTGCCCCGATTCAAAGGCAGGACACGATTTGTTCCTGCCTTGTTGCGGTTGGAATCTAATTTTCTGCGGAGAGGACCACCATTTCTAAAACTAGACTAGGCTTCCTAGAGTCAACAGTGCTTTGTTAGTAAACTTGCTCGCTGAAAATAAAAGTGAAGCTAGCAGTAACCATTGTGGATTGTGAAAATTATTACAAAACATTTGAGGAAAATTTTATATTTTTAAAACCGTTTCTATAACTTTTTCAGAACAATGTATAATATATTATGAAAACGGGTATTCTTCAGTAAGCAATTAATTTAAATTTTAGAAACAAACTACTTTTTATGTTAGTACATCTTATCTACCTGGGTACTTAATTTTCAAACCACTGCTAACTACAAACGGCATAGCATTATGAGTAAAATTAAGACAACCAATTACAAAATTTTCATTTCATTTCAATGAATAGACTGAAGCGAATCTCGCGCGAAAAA
This sequence comes from Aspitha aspitha aspitha, assembly GCA_018246895.1. NCBI lineage: Eukaryota > Metazoa > Arthropoda > Insecta > Lepidoptera > Hesperiidae > Aspitha > Aspitha aspitha. Next base: position 983 of record DWGJ01004022.1, on the reverse strand, counting down.
TGTATAATTGACCCAAACTAAAGCTTAATCGCGTCGAACGAGCTAACAAGGCCCCTCATTTGCATGTGGCTAGGCATGCTCGATACTGGGTAGTTAGGTCACTTAGGTCCACACGCGAGCTTGCATGTTCCGCTGACACGATCTTTAAGATATAAAATTATGTAAGCACGTTCCCCTTTATCGTTTTTGGTTCGAAATGGAATCCATTTAATTATACTCTTTATAGCTTCATTAAAATCGTAATGGAATTTTAAATGTTAATTAAAGACAATAAATTGAATTTTTACGCACCAAGACGGCACAGCCGTTGCGTGTGGGTAGGAATGACAGATGCCGCGACGGGGAGGCAGGATTAAATAAGGAATGAAAATAAGGCTGCAACAACAAAAGATTTAATCTCTTTAAACAAAGAAGAATTAAACTGATAACCTATGTACACACCTACAAAGTTACTCATGGATGTAGATATGGAAATCTGGTTTTCACCGACTCTACTGCAAATAAATGCTAATGTCCGAACTTATAACGTTATCTAATAGATCAGATGAGGTTGGTTTTGATGCAGAAAGTTTAAAATTAAAATAAATTATATCGAATATTCGGATATATATCACTTCGTTACTTTCGAATAATTTTATTTGTGTTTTATTTATAGAGCAACCTTGTAAAAAGTTATATTACCGGCAGACCTATTAAAAATATACTCAAATGGTCCTTCAACACGAAAAGGTTAAGAACCTCTGTGTTATATCATTTATTTATTAGAAGAGCACGGTCTATTACAATCTTTTGAAAGTAATCAATCGATCTTTGTAGATGTTTTAAAGGTACTAGCGGTCGCCTGCTGGTCGAAATTCGACCATAATAAAAAATGATTCTTTGACATTTCTTTGCACTTTTTGTTTCACATTGACAACCAGAATGTAAACAATGAACGTTGTATGTGTGTGTCAAATGAGTGTGTCAAATGCATGGTAGTGTGT
>DWGJ01004021.1:0-12324 GCA_018246895.1 Aspitha aspitha aspitha | reverse complement strand
TTTATTAATTAGCATTTAGTTTAATTAATATATTAATTTAGTTATTGTTTAAAATTATGTTATTGATCTGAATAAAGTCAATGAGACAAGAGAGAATAGAGAATACAAATAGAGAAATCTACTTTTTATGTCAATGTTATAAATGTAACTGGTTGAATTACATTATTATTACCTGCAAAGTTAAATTTTGACATCTAAGTCAAAAATCTGTCTCCGTAGATCGCTTAATAAATAAATTGGAATACATAACAAATCAGGAATTTCATAATGTTTAAAAATACATACCAAAGTGGACTTTTATCAATATTTTATAGTTGTGGATCAAATCCTTTGGCTATATGGGATATGGAGGTACAAAATGGACATATAAAACGATTAACAGATAATGAAGTAAACTCCATAGTCCTTGAGATAGTAAGCACGAATGTTGCATGTACGTATATAACATGTCCAAAAAGGAATCAGGTCCTGGGTATTCGTTTACCTTTTCTAGTTATGATCGTAAAGAATTTGAAGAGATACTTTTCCTTTGAAATTACTATCCTCGATGACAAAAATATGCGGAGGAGGTTCAGAATTTCCAATTTCCAGTCCACTACGAAAATCAAACCATTTTGTACGAACATGCCTATTGGTCTTTCGGGAGGATGGAATCAGATACAATTTAATCTCGCAGACTTTACAAGACGGGCGTATGGGAGTCAATACATAGAAGCACTTCGTGTTCAAATTCACGCTAATGCCCGTTTACGTAGAATTTATTTTAGTGAGCGTTTGTTTACTGAAGAGGAATTGCCACAAGATTATAAACTTTACTTACCATTGGAGCATAAACAAAAGAAATCAATAGGCAAAAAAGAAGACCCTAAAAAAGCACCACAACCTATTCCACAACCTTCACAAACCGAAATCGCAGGACCAAAATCTGAACCTGAGCCTGAGACGGCTAAAGAGGAGCTTTCTAGTAAACCAAGTGCTGTTACAGTTACTCCTACTCCAACAGAAATAGATGAAGAAAAGCCCTCTGGAGTTGAAGAAATAACTGAAGGAGGTAATTTAGCTGAAGAGCCAGCCGAAGAGCTTACTCAGGAGAATCTTCCTGATGTTCCCGATGAAATTGTTGAGGATCAAGATCAAGAACTCGATCAACCTGAAGCTCAAGGGCCTGATGAGGTACCCGAGGAAGATGCGCCTCAAGAAGATTAATTTATACATAACGTGTAACACATATCTATTTAGACAAATTACTTAATTTTTTTTTATTTTAAATTCTATTACAATATCTACTGTAGATAAAAATATATAGCTTTATAGATATACTTTGTATTTATTTTAAACGCTTGAAATATTTTTAAACGTTGGAAACATAATATCACATAGGTACAATGTAGTGAAATGACTAGTAAGACTATGTAGTACATTTTCATTTTGCACATAACAACACCGTCGCATGTACATAAGAATACATATGTATCTTCTCTTATATAACGATGAATGTTTGTCCGTATGTCCTTCATAGGATCGTAAACTTTACATTGGATCATGTGATGATCTTTAGCAAAGTTGTTGTGCATGAGCCCGCGAAGGTTTCTGAGTTGGTACGACCAATTTTCGACAGATGGCGCCACTGTCACTCCAATGAATTTATTTTAGTTGGTTGCGTAGCAACGCGCGCAGTGTACAGCTAGTATATTATAATAACATTATTAACATTCCGTTCCTAATATGTAGGTCGTAGTCGGATCTATATTTTCAATTTATATGCGGAACTTTTTAATTAATATTTATTTGTACAGTTTACTTAAATTTAGTTTTTATTGCTTCTTGAATGTATTATTCTACAAAAACAATGTTATAATAGCGTTTCCTTATAAATTATTTCTTGAGCAGAGTGACAGATGGTGCTGTTTTTGGCATAAATGAATAATTAATTTACGAGACTCCTTTACTTTATACTTCTACTTCCAACGGTTTCTGTGATAAACTACATATTCATTGTCACCTTTCTGCACCAGTATACTTTTTTTATATATTTAGTTTAAGACAGCGAAATTTGCAAGCCATGTTTAATGAGAAGAAAAGGTAATAGCTATGTCTATTTCTGATCTCATAAGTCATGTTGAACATTACTAAAAAGAAAATATGATTCTAATTGGTATCTTAAAAATTATGGGCTTTTAATCATTTTATGGTCAGCAAGTTTTAATACCAAATGCCAAAAACATTCAACATTATTCAGTTTGCTTAATTTTAAGCAAAAGGCTGTTTTTAATTTAGAATGTAGCGAGAGAATATTAAAACTTTGAGCCGTATACCATAAAAATTTTAAAAGAGCACAAACGAAAAATGTCAGTAAAAATTTAATTTCAAGACAATTACATTATTAACTTTAACGAGGGGAAGCGGCCTTTTATAACCTTCTTCTTGATTGTATTGCTTGACTACAGCTGAATCTGTTACCTGAAAAAAGAAAACAAAATATTAAACATAAATTCGAATCAATCTTTGTTTTATTTGGGATAAAAAAATAACTAGGATGATTTTGAAGAAATACGCATACATGGTTACGTTATTAAGTAACTGAATAAAGATTTATCTATGTCTTTACGATATTGAAGCCTTACTAGCTTAACATAATGTATGTATTTGGTTTCATATTCTAAGTGTATATGTGGTAGTGATATGTAGATATTATATGAAGAAAGCGGTAACTTTGCTTACGACAAAGATCGTATTTATATTAACCTTAAGTGTCATTATGTATACGTATGTAGCCTCCACTTTTATTTTGATTTTCATTAACATATTTCGTACTACTACCATGTCTATATTTACCGACTACCGATATAAAAAAGATGCCAATTCCCTTTTGAGTAAAGTAAGTATTCTCAGAATTGAATAAAAATATTGAATTGTCTACCAAGAGACCTGTTTCCAAAATCTCCAGCTCTATTGCTTTTTTTATTACACTGAATAAGGTAGAGGGTGTCTTTAAATATGTAGGCAACAGTGGCCCATTGGGCGTATTTTTACGAAACACGCATATGTTTTTCTTTAGAATAATGTACGAGTATGTTTCAAGGAACTACTGAAACTATGATGAAAGGCACGACCCACCCTCTGTTTAATGTTAAGAAATTGAATGGAATCTTCAGAATAGGTTCCCTTTATGACTCAGTTATTTGCTTTTCATTTAATTTGCTTTTTACTCAATTCCTTAATATAATGAGCTATTCGATATCCGTTTTTCCAGATGTTTGTTTATTTTATCTTGCAAAAGTTTGTTCACATTTGTAATAATGGTACATACAATTTATTCATTCATTGCTTTTTGCTGCAGTGGTAATATAGGAGAAATGTGTTGGAAGAGTAGTTATTAATTAGCGAGTGTTGATAGGTTCTGATTTTTACGGTCAATGGAATTAAAACAGTATGTATGTATCTTTTGTAATATTGTTGCTGTAAACGTTGTTATCTTCTTCGTCTAATGCTTGACTGGCAGAGAGTGCTTTTAGCGTTAGATCTTTTGTATTGTTGGAGTAAGTTTTAAATAAATCAATAAATATAGAAATAAACAACTATTCTTGCAACATAACCAAGCATTGGAATACTGCTACGATTCCGGCTGATAGCGTAAACCATAATAAAACGTACAGCTTATAAATTTATTTTATATTCTGTAACGATCTCTATTAATCTCTATCAACCTAACATAAATATAATCGAGTAGAGTATTAAAGTCACTATTTATTGGTGTCTATTATATTCCACAGCATTCTCTTAATATGATAGTGGTAATAAGTTAGTCGAGCGGGACAGCTATAAATCACGTAGCAATTAAGCGATTTCGGCGTAGCACTAAGAAACGGGCAGAAACTATTTAACAAAACATTATATCAACTTGTTGGAGGAATTCTGCAAGAACATTAAAACTATATAGGTAATAAATACACCAAGGGACATGGAAAGAGCCTTCACAAAACTCTTTATTTACACATACGTTTCATGAAGCACGACAATAAAATGATAGACAATTATCCAAACAAGGCACAAAATTTTCGATAATATTTTAAAATACAATATTTTTCAGATCATTGTCGTTAAACGAAAATTCCAATAAATCTACTTAGAACATTATAATATGTACATTTGATCCGCATGTCATGTAAAATTACTAAGTAAACGTTATTATTACATATATTACATCATCACTATGTATGTATGTAGATATATAAACTTTAGTCTTAAAAGCTTTTAGAATTTATGACAATCAATGAATCGTATTATTTACGACTCGTTTTCCTACTTCGTAGTAACATATTCTGATAATATACGTGTAAGAGAGTGAATCCAGCGAGGAATGTTTCGAGTTGGTATCAAGCTGTTTTGAAATCATGCTTCGAAGCTGGTTTTATGTTTTATGATCCTTGTATAACACACAAAGATCCTTGTCTAAAAGGGGTTAATGAATTGACTAGTTTAAACTATGACAGCACACTCTATTCACAGAAATTCATAACTCAAGCGTTGTTACGATTATGACGCAAATCTACGTAACGCGCCTTGTTATTTTATGTACTGTGTATATGATGAATGTAGATGTTAGTTAGTTGTGAATTATTGTTTAGCTAAGCCTAGCGGCAAACGTCTGTAGTGTCTTTTTTATGATAAGAAGTTTGTTTTATTTATACTTGATACATGAACTGAAAAAACTACTTTTTCAAATCGTGGTCTCATTTAATGTACTCGTATACAAGAAAACTGAGAATTTACTTCAGATCCAATTGATTTATCTGATTTCGCTTTTCACTTACGCCAAACGTATTTCGACTCAAGCTCTCCAACAATTCGCTCAGTTAGCTTCCGTAATATTAAATGTTTAATTAAGTAAGCGCCGTAGGCATTATTTATTTAAAGCACAAAGTGTGGTAAAAAAAATTATCATAGAATAGTTTGTTACTAGTTTACATATTTAAAACATTTATTTCTGGGATCGATTTTAATATTATGTATATGTAGGTACATATCTATACAGTTTTTTAGGTATCTTTGCTTAGGATCTTTGCTTAAATTTAGGATCGTTTGCAACTCATCCTTTTTTGAGTTAAAAGCGAACACAATAATGACAAAATCCGTTACTGTGTATAACGTTCATCATACGAGGTGTTCATCATAACATATTATTAGCAAAGTAACGATCGACCGACGTCGTTAACACTTAATATGACGTGGATCGCGACACGCAAGCATCAGAGATATGTACATGTATGCAACGCTCGTACTGCTTATGTAAGCAAATAGATTCAGTATAAATTACACAAGTCAGATAGCTATGTCAAATAATTTGACCAAACGTAAAACAATTTGTCCGCCGTAGTCCAGCGTAGTCCTCTCACGCCGCCTAATTTTTGAAGTTGTAAAATTTACTACAAAGGGAGTATAATCCATCCAAAGTACGGTCCAAGACGTACGTGCTCGGGTTACCAAATAATTTACAGTCAGCAAGAAAGGCACAAGGAAATATCTTTGCCGATACGTGGTCCTGTATCGTTGTCTGTTTTGGTACAACAATAAGAGTACTCTGACTATTGCTTTATGTACTGTTTGCACGTTACCGCAAAACATGGAAATTGTATCATTCTAAAAACCTGTAAGAAACATATCTTATTTTTGATATCTTTCGTTTGATTTCAAATCATATTCGCATTAGAAAATCGTAATCGAATATCAAATAAATGATTTTATGATTTAGCTTTTCAATATATTTGTTGTAGACAAAATTTTAAAATTCTATATAGTTAATACTCCGCTATGTTATACTGAACTCGTCAAGTGTACATTGTATTACATTAAATAACAGCCCAATTTGCAAAATTTGAATACTAAATTAGCCCTGAATATTACAGTAATTAAATATTTGAAGTCTTAATCTAGATTGATTGAGTTAGCTCTGTCTGTTGCGTGATCAAGGGTATTTCTGTTTCTCAAGGTCCATTGAATAGACGAGTTTGAGGTGGTTAAAACTACCGACAGTTGTTTGACTCTACGTATCAGGACCACATTGGAGTAGCGGTGATATTATATTTTAAGCTGTTCTCAGGCAGAGGTAGTAGCGCCTACCATTGCACGTTAAAGGTTTTCCGGCAAACGTTCCTACTAGCCACGTAAGCTGCAAACTCTACATTTAAAAAGGGAACATACTTAGTAATATTTAACTCTGGTAAATTTATTTGGCGTCGGTACCGCAACACTTACCCAAATTAAAGGAGTGGTGTACTTGTGGATGCAGATTTAATTACCGCTGAAGCTGTGAGGTCTGCGGTGAATACTGACGTGAAGAGAATAAACTTATGACGTCGAGAATTTCACCGAAAATTGTGTGAAAAATTAAATGTTCGTCAAATTTTAATAAATACGAAAATTAGTGTTAATTTATTTGGTAAATTATTGTGAATGAAATTTAATATGTCCATTGATTGTTTTAAATTTTTTGACATCAGAAGAAATTAAGGGTAAAAAAATACTTGAAAATAATAGGTCATCTAGTATTAAGTAATTATAGTATGTAGTATAAGAAATGTGTGTCCGATCTCAAATAAAAAACTTCATCAGAACAATGCAAGGTTCTACCGCCTGTATGAAGCGCAATAGTGTTGTAGTTAATAATAGTATTTAAAGGGTCTTCTACATATAACAATAAAGCGGTTCTCCGCATTAATGATATTGTTATAAATAATTGCAGCACATAATAAGTCGTTTACTCATTTCATCTTTAAAAATATGAACACTGCACTATCTTCACGGTACATAAAACGGGCTATTTTACGCGCCCAGGGCGGTAATATTTTAAAAGGCTTGAAACGGACGCCACTGCGAACGCCCGATAACGTGCCCTATCGGTTATTTACTGACCCCAAACACCACTTTTTAACTTTTATACTTTCAAGCAACCCCGTTGAATTTCATAATCTACTTGAAGGCATTATAAAAAAACAAAAGAATAAAATGAGCATATTAGATTTGAACTACAGTACCTATATTACAAATATCTTTGAAATTTAGCAACTTCGGTGTGTGTAATTTCTTGTAACTCTGGATCTAAACAGTTTTTAGCGACTTGGTATAGATAGGAAGCGATGTGAAAGTTAAGCAGACTCGAGCGCTACAAGCAGATTGGCTTTTGACTGACCGCTAGCAGCAAACTTTCACGGGCATTTTCGTACTTCAGAAACCAAGTTAAGCTCACTGTCCCGAATGTTATCGTCTGATAACTTTGAAACTTTGAGCAAATTTGTTGGCCACCAAGCTGTATCTCCGCCATTACGCATTGGAGTGCCATAATACCATTTCCGCCGGGGCAGTACCACCGATGCACCCACTATTGCCACAAAACAATAAAATTCATGTAACAATTTTTGTATGGGGCTGAGGAGTGTGATTTTAGGTTATTTATTTTATTTTTATTAATTCCACATCCAGTCGTAAAAATAAAATAACAGATTTGTTAATTATTTATATAAAAACGATTCAGGCCTGCCTCACTTGTAGTACTCGTGATATTACCAGTAACAGTACCAGTCTGTTTAAAGGATAATTGTTAGTACATAGGTACTACTTAGTTTAGTTGCTATATCTCAGTACTTTATGTGCATAACTTTCGTTAACAGCAGTGTAATTAAATATTTTATATTACACTCTTAAACAGTTATTTTTGTAAATCTTAACATATTTTCTAGATTAATTGAGAGAAAGCAATTTTTCAGAAACGACTTTATTATGTGTTATGTTTGTGACTTTTGCCCCCGAGTCTCGCACATTGTGAAGCGCAGCAGAGTGCAACATAATGAAAATTCTGCACTGTATAATCCCCAAAAACTAAACCCCGAAAATAACCCAAATTTCACTCATCCGCGCATTCCCATTACGAATTAAACTTGCGACGAAATGATGAAAATATAAATTACTCATTCATTTAAAATTTACCCCCAACAAATTGAATAATTTATGAATGTGCATATTAATTTTGTATTCGTGTGATGTGAGCTCTGATTTCATATAAGCGAGGTGTTCATCGTAGACGGTTGCTTTTTGTAATGAGGGAGTTCCGTAATAGAATGGAAATTTGTTAATTGAATAAAATCTTATATACCAATTTTATATAACTTTTGTGTAACTTAATGACCTTTAATAAATTTCTAATGCTTACTTAATAATAAACTCAGGCTCTAATGTTAATATCCCTTACAATTTCTGTAACAATAAAAAACTTGCTAGTTATCATTGCACGATAAATGCCATTCTTAATGCGACAAATTGGTTGTTCCAACTAACTGATATAAAAATACCACATAATATGTTACAGAAGAGAGACGACAAACGAGGCTCGCTGCGTTCTGTCAAGAATGTAGAGGCGTACTTACAGATGTCGTCTCTAATGAAGGTACTTCATATCTAAGCCAGATGCGAACAAATTCTGTAGTTCTTGTGACTTTTATCCGTGCCTGGTATGTTTCAAATTATTTGTCGTATTGTTATAACAATATCCCGCTACTCCCACAAAAATGGACATAACGAAGTTCTAGGTTGATTTATAAATGTACTCGTAGACTGTTCTTTCATGTTCTATGTACTTCAATACATTTAATTTATTTTGCATTTTAAATATTTTTTAATTACCATTTCATCATGCTTCGCGACTGAAGCGTTTAGCATTTGACGGGTAAAATATTTATTGTGTCAGGTTATACGCATTTAGCGTTAGTACGCTATTAACGTACCTGAAATGCGACGCTCACAAACTTGCCCGTGCCGTTCAATTTGTTGCAAGTTAATAACAAACACGTAAACAAACAATATCAGGCGGCTGACAGTTTAATTTCGCGAATGAATTGTTCTATTTGAGCCACGTCGACTCCGATCGGTCATCCGCAAGCGGGGTTAATGACCCGTTGACGTTTAACCAAATTATGGTGGCGGGAACCGCGATAAATGTTGCTTTTAATTCTGTACGGAAACAAAATAAATGTAGTTTTGATGACGACGTATTTTTTGTTTCTTTATATTTTTATAAAAAAGATTTGTTTTTGTTATTATAGTGAATGTTGATTTACTATTGAAGTTCGGTGTAGAGGAGTTTACGTAATGAGTAAAAATAATACGCAATTTATTGTAATACGCAAATTGAATATCCGTCTGAGTAATATAAAATTCTAACTATTCTTTGGATGAAAGTAAAGTCATCAGAAACCAAAGGTAGGATAAGAAAAATTGTAAGCAATCGCAGCAGAAGTTATTACAAGGGCCGTTGCGTGGACGATAACATTAGTTGGGACTACTTTCCGTGAAAACACACATAAATCACGCGTCCACCCACCCTGACTAATTGCAGCTTAATTTACAACAACAAAGGAAAGCTCCGATTCTCTTTGCTTCAACATATGTGATAAGGAGGGAGAGCGAAAATTATTTATTCAGCAACGTAAATAAATACATTGAGAATAATTAAAATAGTCAAAAGCAACTGTTAATAATTCTTTAAATAGGGTTTGAAATAAAACGGAAATAAGTTTTTTTTTGTACTTTTAACAAACGAGATGCAGGTATTTGGAATTTAATAGGTCCATTATTTGAATTTAGAATGTAGAACATTACGAACGCATCGCTACACGCTTATGTGGGACAAACAGTGATGACTGAATGATGAGTGATGATGATGATGATGATGACTGATGAGTGAATGACATAGGTACATGAATCCCGCGGATAATTCACTAATTTATTTTCATTAAAGTAAAAGCGTTGCAAAATATTTTTATGACATCTAAAATCGTATCTCATACATGGATGAAGTGCGACATATACGAGTACGAGTAGGTGTAAAGTTAGAAACATGTAGATCTCTAGGCTAAGTGCTAAATAAGACTAATCAATATGAACACCAATATCAGCATCAATATCAAGATTTTAAGATGAACAGATGTGAAAAAACATCGTGAAGTCAAAAATATAATTAACAATTATTTTATCTACGAAATAAAAACATTGATTAAAATCACAGGCATGAAGGTAGGCCGTCAATCATAGTCACAATTCAAAAGTTCACTTGACGATAATTGAAAAAGTTAACACTTTATACCTACATTGCGATCAGAAAAGGCGAATTATTAAACCAATTAAAAGTTAGCAACATTAACTGAATCAACGCACAACAAATTTCCTCTGAACTTCCGCCCTTTTGCAAGGCTCCCATTCCAGTCTCAGTGGGTACGTTGTACGCAACGAACTCTTTCCATATAATTTTCCTAAACGTCAAAACGAAACGATTTGTACTATGAGTATTTTCGCTTTCATACGTTGTAAAAATACACGGGCGCTTATATATTTTCGTAACCCTTGCATGAATTTTTAAAAAAATCCGTTTGTGAACACACAGATCGAGACGAGAGTATAGCTTAGATTACATGTATTATTGCAGCTAGTGGAGGCCGAAACTGGATAAAAAATTCATTACGAAACGCCACCGTGCCGACTGAATGTGAAACTTATTACGTGAACGAGTGAGTGGCAAATCGCTAAGTAGTAACATCCAACTCATTTTCCGCCGACATTGAATATTCTGCCGTGTTTGAAGGAAAAACAAAGTGTTAAATTGCGTGGGGAGTCGCCTTTGAGCTGCGTTGTGTGGTGTAGCAATTTGATCTCTGGGCGGTTAGTGTTAAAGTGGTTTTTAGGATGAAGGTGTGCGTATCGGGTGCGATGGGGTGTCGTAGGACCTGTATCTGGAGACACGTAGAGAATATGTGGGTCAAGTGGTAGGGACAAGTGTTAGCGGCGAAACGCGGGCGTCGGACGAAGCGCCCCGTCGCCGCCGGCCATAAACACTGCAGCTGGGAGAAACTAGACATCAAGCTGAATAAAATTTATATGTTAAAGTTGCAGATGAGGGTTAAAAGAAATATTTTTGCGTTCCGATTTTTCAACAATGTGAATGAACGAAAAATCGTTTTAGTATTTTTGTAGAAATTTCCTCAGTTAAAAATCGGTAACAAAATCCGTTATTTATAAAATGTGTAATGAAATAGAGACATTTTCCCTCATATTCGTGCGCAGTTGATATTTGCAATGCAAAGCGGAAAGGGTCCCACGAAATTAAACGGATACAAAACTAAGGAATTAGGAGAGAATACGCACGGGGGATTTAGATAAATACGACACGGTAGAGGGTATGTATGATAAGAGAGCGGAAACGAAAGCGATTTAACTGAAGCGGACCGATTAAATGCGTTAGTTCATCTGGAGAATAAAAATGTGATTGCCGACAATATAATCAGTACAACTATAAAATCAGTATAACTAGATACCTTATTCTATGAGAATATTGCCACAAAAATGTTGTGTCAATAAAAACTAGTCCAATGTTAATACCAAGTGCGTGTATAACTTAATTATACAATTATATTAATGATTAAGGGACACTGAGGTAAAAAAGTGGCATAGAAGGGGTGAAGGAAACAATTCCACACACGGCTATACTGATTCCCAGTTAGGCAATTAAATGTCTGCGTCATGAATACTCATGAGGTGAAACACTCTGACTTAGATCAACAAAAAGTACTCATCACACAAATATTTGTCCTAGGTGGGAATCAAACCCACGACCTAGTTGGAGGTCGTGGTGATGGTCGTGGTGAAAAAGTGATCACATACAAAGCCGAGTTACGATGACTTTCATTAAGTGTATCTACGCGTACGTGTATGTATATACCTTATATCGAATAAACCAATTCGAATTTGAATTCACTGAAGTGTATTCAATTGAAGTACACTTGTTGTTGGGTAAATTATTGCGTAATTGTGTAAATACTGTTGTTAATTTACTAACAGTTTTCACTTTTTACGAACTATACTAAGTATTGGAAGTAAGTAGAAATCAGTATCGTAATACGTGATTGATATAGTCGTTTAAATGTTCCTAATGTAACCTCCCGCTGGGGATCCAAGTGTAGGCTTAGTGCTGGAGGCGAAATGATGATAATTCCATATTACACAGCTGCTCGCGACAGCACGGAACTAGTTCATGAATACACGAACACTGCACGTTCCTGTCGGCGTGGAAACACGAAACGCTGATAACGTATAAAACGTACGGTGACAATGTATAAAACGAACGGTGATAATCAACAAAACGAACGGTGATAATGTATAAAACGAACGGTCATAATCTATAAAACGTACGGTAATAATGAATAAAACGAACGGTGATAATGTATAAAACGAACGGTCATAATCTATAAAACGTACGGTAATAATGAATAAAACGAACGG
>DWGJ01004020.1:0-12328 GCA_018246895.1 Aspitha aspitha aspitha | reverse complement strand
CTATCCGGTATAGCCCTACGGATCATTGTGGCACGCAAGCCCCCTCACCACGACAAGGTGGCAGCACGCGAGGGGGATATATGATTTGACATAATGCAACCAAGGCAACGCGTGGAGAGGTCCACTAGTTTAATTATAACATTTCTTTAAGGTATTGTTTCTTAACCATTTTTATGTCGCAAATATTTTATTACTAATTTGACGCCCAGTTTGAGGAACTATGCCACTTAAAATAATTCCGAATTATTAAATGGAAGTTAAAGAAAAATCGATATATCGATTGCACAAGTTTAGTCTGTAGTTTTATAGAATTAAAATGGAATGCATTTTTTATTTAACTCCAATACATTTCTACTCCTAAGTGTTTTTCTGCTTTGCTATTTTACTTACTTTATGAGTCTTTTATATTTATTTTGTTCCCACATGTAAATTACAGTTGGTTGAATGTGTGTGCACCATCGCCATCATCGTACGAATTAAAAAAAAAAAAAATCCGTATGTCACTCAATTAACTGTCACACATACAACATCTAAATTTGGCCGAATTTATAAAAAAACCTTCATTTATTGGCGTCACATTACATTAGTAACGGTTTACTTACTTACTAAATGTCATTGTTATTTCTAAAAAAATAGATTGAGTTATTGATAAACTCAAGAAAAATATGTAGGCATTGCTTACTCAAACTGTCTAGTTAACATTTGTCAAGGAAAACTTCGTCATACGGCGGAACGCGAAACAGCCGGCAGCAGTCGGTAATCTGTTTTGCATAGTAGGAGACACTTAGTGAACCTTCTTATTTTATTTATTTACATACAACGCTAAAGGTGCATTGTGCATCATGGTATGTGTAATTATTTTTTTTTTGGATCATGTTTTCTCTGAGCTATGTATCGTTTTTATATTGTGTCTAAACTTCTATAAATAATAATGAGTCAGATTCAGCTGCGTATACTGTAGATTGTGAAACTTTGTAGGAAAAACGTTTTTTTGAGCTCAAAATACAGTATTGAAGCAAAAAGACTATTTTATATTTTCTTTTCCGCTTTTTTCCTTTATTTATTTTCTTATATATTCTGATTCCAATTATTCATCTATTATTAGAAAACCTGTGCATTTGTACCCTCAAAACTAGACAAGATTAATTGATTCGGAACATTTATCAATTATAGGCCAGCGATAACAATATGGCAACAAACAGTAAGTTTGCTTTGCCTGTCAGCAGTGATGAAGAGAACATGAGTATATTTTCAATAATATACAGATTTTTCAAAAAGGTAAGTACATTGTTAATAAATAAATCATTAATTTAATTAATTTTTTATTTATTAAAATAATCGTAGGATTTACAACTTTTTGTATTCATAATTGAAATACTATGATCTTTTAATATCTAAGACATTTACTTTCAAACAAAGCATCGTATAAAACTGATTACACTTGCAGGCAATAAAATGATACCAGCATTTTCTTTCTCTTTTACGTTATATTTTATTTTAAAATATTGACAAACAGCATAATAAGGTCCGTACAATAAAAATATTATAAGTAATCATATACTCGATCATTTTTGAATACAATGCATTTACAAGTCTAAGAGTGTAAATAGCCGTTTGTATTGATAAATGTATTATTAAAATGAGTGTATTCAAAAGGCTGCCATCACATTAACTTACAAAATGGATCGCTTCAAAGATATGAGTCAGTTGGCCTTGAGAGTCTCTTGCATCATAGGAAAAGAATTCAGCCTTCATTTTCTCATTAAGATTAGTTCCTTTATTTTGTTTGCTGAGTTCAATAGACTGAGTTTGACTGTTTGTCTAGTTTAAAGTTATGTTTTAATTATACATAATTTTATTGAATCAATTACATATAAATAAACATGTACACAGAGTTAATTACCACTTAGCTTAAACTTTTTACTCATATATCATGAAATAGTCAGACACATGTTCTATGTGTCGAGTTCAATCTCCTTATTTAAATAACTGTCTAGACAGGCGGCACTAACTTGACCTTTAAAGGTGAAAAGGCAGCATAAATTACTTCTATCAAATGTTTCATTTGAAATAAACATACTGCCATGTACATGAAGTGCATAAAATTGTAAGAACTATTAACACTATTAGTTTTGTATAATGAGTGGACCGTTTATGTATTAAATCAGATAATTAGTGTTCTAAAGATTTATCAGACTTAGAAGTAACTTCTCAAGTCAAGAAAAAATTAACCTATGTTTGCTCCTCAGTTACTTTTCTAACATTACTGTGTTTGTTTTGTGTCTTGCGTTGAATTTATTAGAAACAATTTTGTTCTTTTAATTTAATATCTCATGGACAAATCGAGTTTGGCAGATATAGAGTATTTCATCCTCTATTTACACAGATGAGAATATAAGTCACAGTGACCCTTATTATCTGGTGAACTACATGCTTGTTGATACTGTATTTTGTATTCGGCAATAACATGAATATCGGCAATAATATAATAATATATTCGGCAATATCCATAAATTAAACTGTTATTATGATCGACTATGTGGTTATATGTAGGTATCAACAACCTACCTGGCATAAACTGTATTACTAATGATAATGACATCATGCAAACTAAAAATATTCCCACAGGGCAGGAAGTCTGCTTGTACAGCACAAACATTGAGACTTCACATTTTATATTTATGTACTGTTCACATTCAATTATTATTATTGAATGTGATGTATTTATTTATTGTATTACCAAATCAATCATTAATTGTTGTGGTCAATAGACCCATAATTTTTTTTACATGAAATTACTAGTCTACCAACAATATGTTAACTTCATTTGCACAATGATTACAAAACTGGTAACAGTGTTACAAGGTATATTTAATGTGTCTATTTATGGACTTATCAAATGTATACAACATCAACATTACCACACATAACCACAGAACTCCTATCTACAATAGTCCATAGAGTTCCTTGTAGAAGTATGAAATCATTACCAACAAGTACAATTACAGATAACGCTAATAGAGTATTATACACTGCTATTAGTGTTTTATATCCACCTTTGATAATCAACATGTAGATTGGTGCCGCAAGTAATGGATGTATTTATAGGTACTTTGTTATTACAGGTGTCAATTGTAGGAGCGGTGTATCTGGTGGGCTATATGCAATGGAGCGTCGCGTGGCTCATCGGGCCCGTGGTGCTGTCGGTGCTGCGCGACCAGTGGCGCAAGGAGAGCGAGTACCGTCGCAACTTGGCCAAAACGGCCGCTCTGTCCTCCGAGAAGGACGTCGTGCTGGCCAAGCTCGATGACCTACCGGCTTGGGTATTCACAGACATATCTATGATGTACAGATGACTAACACAAGACTATTCACAAGCGAATAACAATATTAGCTTGTGAATAATACATGCAATGTAATATTACGACAGTCTAACTCTAAACTATCGGCTTATTATCATTGTTGTATTAATAGAATTGAACAGAATGCATAAACTAACTAACAATATGCACATCTTAAATGGGCACTAGTTAAAAAGTTGCACATCCACTTGGTCGTTTTATAGTCTATTGACAACACTTTATATTGGTTGGTCACTGAAGTCACTTTATATGCGTGCCTACGCTCATTGCGAATAATCGTTTGACATGGATGTTATCAGTCATCACACGAACAAATTTAGTACTTAAGAACCACGTACACATTGTGTTTTTCTTTGTGACGTTATTTTTTAAACAAACATTGATAATTTAGCATCACACATAATTTTCTTTCCGACAATTGCCAGTAATAAATGGGCGATACAAATACGATAAATATGTTTGCATACTTACATCTCCAACTACGTTCCCACCAAATTTTTGGTATATGGTTTAATAGATATTATACATTCTTACCAACAGGTATTTTTCCCTGATGTCGAGCGGGCAGAGTGGTTAAACAGGGTAAGTTATATAGTTAATGATGTTTTGTAAACTACCCGATCAATATAATTTCATGATAATGACATCTTACATGGCTAACAAATAACGTTACTGTTTGCAGATTCTACTGCAGGTTTGGCCCAATGTGAATCACTACGCTAGGAATATATTGAAGGAGTCTATTGAGCCAGCGGTGGCGGAGAGTTTGGCGAACTACAAACTTACCGGCTTTAAATTCGAACGCATGATTCTTGGAACTATCGTAAGTAGTTTTTGTAATAGATCTATAAGTTCTCAAGCAGTTTCTAATGTCTACAATTTTACCTATTTACCAAAAATGACTACTAAACGACTTCATTACTAATAAAGTGCATTGCACATATATAATTACTGGCTGTAAACCATTTTTAATGGCTGTAATAACTAGAGCAAATATTGTAGGCACCGCGCGTCGGAGGCGTAAAGGTGTACGATAAGAATCTTTCCAGAAATGAAATCATCATGGATGTTGACTTGTTGTGAGTATTAGCAAACAAGAATTATGAATCTGACTCATTGTAGTTATATTAATGCGACCAAATTTTACAGTTACGCCGGCGATTGCGATATTTCTTTCGTACTGCAAAGGATTCGAGGAGGTATTAAAGATCTACAGGCAAGTTTTTAACATTTATTGAAATAAAAAAAAAAAAATCCATCTAAACTGTTCGTCCATTTAATTAATCCAAAAACTTTTAATAGGTTAATTTCCTTTTAAGACTTTAAGTAGCTTGCACAGAGGTTAAAATAACAGCGAGATAAAAAAATTTGTGCGACAGCTTAATTTTATTTAAGCTATTTAAAAATCCAAGTTTACCATTACATTAGTGATAGATTAATGACAGCCGCGTTGCTACCAGTGATAATTTTGTTGGAACCAATTCTTGAGTCATGACCATTTAAATGCAAGCACAACCGTTCAGCAAATATGACTACTTTTAACACTAGTTTAACCTTTACGTTAGTATCACATTGATTCAACCAGAGTTTTTTTAATAGCAGGTTAATGAGCTAATGGTAACATTACTGACAGATTCACGGCATGGTGCGCGTGGTGATGAAGCCCCTGATCACCAAGATGCCGTTAGTTGGAGGGCTACAAGTGTTCTTCCTCAACAATCCCTCCATAGACTTCAATTTAGTCGGCGCTGCTGACATTCTTGATATGCCTGGATTTAGGTATTCCACATAAATTACCATAATTATTCATTAGAGTTTATTTTTAATAACACATTCCAGATAAGATATGTTTTTACCAAAGTATGATACAATGATGTGCAATTTCCCAGTGACATCTTGCGTCGTTGTATCGTAGAACAAGTGGCTCGGATGATGGTGCTGCCCAATAAGCTGCCGATCAAACTCAGTGACGAAATACCAACCGTCGACCTGCGCATGCCCGAGCCCGAGGTAAGCGTTGCTCTCATTCACTGTCCTTCAACCTGTGCCTCGCGACCACAAGGAATTCCAAATCTATTCAAAAATAAAACTTTTATTAGAAAAAAATTTTTATATAAAGCAATTTCACACACACCTATTTATGTAACCATGTAATAACTAAAGTACATAAAAATTAATATTACATAGCTTACTTTGTTCAAAATTTTTAAATAGTAACATTAATTAATATGCGACAGTTGGCATTGGGTGGGTTATTTTTGCAAACAGATGTAAGGTAAATAATTTCTAAATAGGCCATAATTTAAATATTATGTACTTATAGTGAGCTGGTCCCAATCCTTTTTACTAAACTTGTTGTGTTTATTGTCGGTCGCGACAAATTATTATTGGGATACAAAGGTTGAATGAATGTGCTTCAAACTGAAATGTACAATGTCTTAAAATATACCTTAATATGTACTTCAGGGAGTTCTACGAATTCATTTAGTGCAAGCTCAAAATCTTATGAAGAAGGATGTGTCAATGTTGGGTGAGCATTTCCTGTTTATTTGTCCATTTCACATATTATACTTGCTACTCATCCTTTTTACATTGCATTTAAGATGTGGAAATAATCATGGTTTAGATTATTGTTATTTGTTTTGTAGGTAAGGGCAAGTCAGATCCGTACGCCATCATAACCGTGGGCGCCCAGCAGTGGAAGACGAAGCATATCGACAACGACGTCAACCCGCGCTGGGAGTTCTGGTGCGAGGTGAGTCTCGCTCGATAACAAATGTATGTTTGTATATTTATTTCTTGTTATGACAGTTGCACCGATTGTTTTCAATACTTAAAATATGTTTATAATCATTATTATTATTATTGCCTTGTTCATTAGTTACGCCAAAATTTCGCAGACACTGAATGTTTCGGTCTTTTCCAAATTTTTTCTCCCTTACTTATTCACTTGGTTTGGGATACTTGGTGAGTAATGTTCTAATAATATTCGCACTCGCATTTGACTTTAGATTGCACATTTAATGAGGGCTTCATTTCATATTTGTAATAGTATGGTTTATGGTTGTAAATTAACAGGATTTCTATTAATTTTTCCATAAGTTCAAAATCATTGTATGTCAATATGTGTATTATGTATAAAATTAGTGATTAACTACTTAATCTTTTTCTAGTCTTGGTAATATGTAGAGCATGGTTAGAGATATGCATGAAATCTTAAGATTCAAGTTCATTTAGTTAACTTAATCTTAGATTCTATTACCTGTCCTGTTATATTTAATGCCTTTTTAATTCCTTAGCATCGTATTTTTGTCTCTGGTTACTAAATCAAGAGTATACAAAGTCTAAGCCCACAAAATGACATACCTACATAATATATTATTAGTAGTGGATAAAGCTGCAGTTTATTGATTATTGTACTTTAAAGTTTAAAGGACTTTAATATAACCTGGCAGGCTCATTGAAGCGCTTTTATGCCAGTGTGAGCCAAAATATTGTACGTATGGCAATATCTTTCTATAAGAGAGGAGCTACGATTCTAAATTCTGTCAAATATTCGTACTTGATAGTTAACCGAGAGTCAGGATCTCAAGAGAAATTGTTAAAGTTTAATTTAATTTAAAATGTACCATATTAAATATAATTATTTTAATATTGCATTGATGATTGTGCATGTAATATCTTGATTTAAAAAGAGATATAATTAATTCAGTATTGATGTCTTCCACCGTATATTTGTCCTCTTGTAATAACAAAGTTTAATATTTTTAGGATTGACTATTATTAACAATTGCCTCTCGTTCTTCGCTTACCTTCAAAGTTTCTTCTACGTTTGACGCTATCATGTAAATGTTGATTTATTTCCTACTTAAAACTTCCACGGATCACCTGCGAAATTGCATCGACTACCGAATGTGTTCCCATGACATTGTTAATGGAGATTTGTTGCAGTATTTCGCTTCTAACGTTATATATATCGCGCCTTAGATTCGTGCATAACTTGGCTTATTTGTACTTTTAACCGTGGAAAGAGATTGTGAATTTGATTTTGTTTTCCTCACCTATGTTTGCGCCGGACAATGCGCGTTTGGTGTAAAGGCGCGTATTATGCAATCGCTGGGTCAAGCGTTGGAAATTGAGGTGTTCGACAAGGACGAAGGCAACGACGATGACAAGTTGGGCAGGTGAGTGGTGCGGGGTACACCACACGGGCGGGCCGCGGGGAGTGACCACTTGACCACGTTCTCATTGCATTATTGATATATCAATAAGTCTAACTTTGATAAAAAGATACTTGACAGTAATACACCTTGACATTAATCTACATTATCCATTATCGATTTTGTTTCTTTGTATACATTATATATAATTTTTTTTTTATAAAATATTCACTGTCTTAATTTAGTCGATTAATATTTGTATATGAAAGTATATTGGATTTGATAATAAAAGTGTTCACTTCTCGTCCGATAAACATCCAGTGTGGTGGGATTGGGTTAGATGGGAGGTGCATCAGAAGGACCAGAAGAGATTGGTGGTGGTAGGTGCGCTTGGGGCATGGCGTAGCAGTACTTGACTTTGTGTGCATTAGATTAATCCTGTAGAATTTGACCCTTTAGTATAGAAATAATATTGTATACAAAATAAGTGATGTATTGAACACTAAATATTTTAATAATTGCATTGTTTTCTGTAAAATAATTTTATTGACGTTTGTTTGTCGAATTTATTCGGCAACGAAGCATCGGAAGTCAAAACGACACTTGATACATGTATTTACCATATTATTTCTTACCATATCATTGTACTTACTATAACCGAAAATGAAAGGTATTAAGAGAATTAATGACAATTAATTTGTAATATGTTAGAATAAATTTTAATGTAATCTATCTTTCATTTTTGTGCATTTGCTTTGCTTTTTAAGCTAAATATCTGTTTATTTATCAGAATAGACTGTGCACTTGATCTGTGTGGTATGTTTAGGTTAATAGATGCGAGGTAAGTACGAATTATCAATATAAGGACACTTTACATTTGATTTTCTTCAGCGTTCCAATTTACGGTTTAATAAAATTCAGTTCAAAAATGGTCTCCCTAGTATTTATTGGCAAATTTTATGCAAATAACAAAAAAGTGTTTTTAACTTTATTTACACTCCCAAAGTCTCTCTTTATTATTTTGAAATGATGGTATATCTGTCACCACAGGGAGCGTAAAATAATGTGAATATTGTGATTTCTTCGAAGGCTATAATAAGCTCGCGGAAGAGCCAGGTGCTGCAGTGCGAGCTGTGGGACTGGGACCCGGGCATGGGCATACAGAACGATGACTATCTCGGCAGGTCCGTCCCCGGCTACACATCGCGTACGGCTCCCGGACGAATCATGGCCTTATATCCTTTGCATCACTTAAAACACACATACAAGCCTGTTCTCTGTAACTAGTGTAGAAATAGTAAACAGTGATATGGTGTGTAAATCGAACGGGACCGTTATGAAGAAAACATGCTGTTTATTTCAAAATAAATTTACGCGTCGCCAGCTCGATGCAGGATATAACGGCAGAAATGTCTTCAAAGTTCAAGTTTCGTGCCGGGAGCTGTATGCACTCACCCAGCGACGCGGCCCATTTTGTGTGCTGTTTTGTGTGTCCCCCTTTGGATCTTTATGTCACCTCGTGTTCCACCCGATTGGCTTTGCCTTGTTTACGACGAATGTTTACGCTTGAATATAAGGTGATGTCAAGGTACATGTCACTTTTCTACATCCATTCTTAGCGGTGTGTGTCAAG
Organism: Aspitha aspitha aspitha; assembly: GCA_018246895.1. Taxonomy (NCBI): domain Eukaryota; kingdom Metazoa; phylum Arthropoda; class Insecta; order Lepidoptera; family Hesperiidae; genus Aspitha; species Aspitha aspitha. The sequence goes on along the minus strand of DWGJ01004020.1, from coordinate 3,173 downwards.
TTATAATTTTGTGGCTAATATTGTGTATTTTATTTTTCTGAACTGCGTTCATGTGTTTTGCGTTTCCGCTGAAAATTGTAAAGAGCGCGCGCATAAAATACGATTACAATTAGGTTCGTCTGTTACATTACAAAGAAAATCACTGATTGGAATATTTTAACTAATTACACGTGTTATATGCCGCCCGAAAAACTGCAGTCGCTTGCTATATAAAGCTGTGAGGCTAACCCTGATCGCCGTGTTATATAGCTTTTATATGTATACATAATATATGTGAAGTGGTGGGTTGTACAGTCTGTACTGCGAAGCAGCGCGACGCGCGCTACCGTCCACCTTTACGACTGGGACCGCGCGGGGAGAGACGAAAGCTTGGGCAGGTCGGTCGACGTTCAATGCGCACGGGCATTATGCATTTATTCATAGTGTACATACCATATATACTGTGCAACGCGAACATTGTGTTCAATAATCACAGCACCGAAGCCCACTAATACTCCCACAGTGGGCACTCACAGTACGGCCAGCGACATAAACACATGCATATTTATATACACTTGTACGTAATACACGCGGATTGTAAATATAACCATCATTTATATATCATTTCACTAACTGTGACGTCACGCCAGGTCGCTTCTCGAAATATACATCATGTTTTCGTCGGTTCACCACTAATATGATGCAATGTTAAAACACGTCATCGTCACCATGCACTGACTTACACCCTTGAGGTACTTAATGGAAAAATGTGCAGTTATTATTCATGCAATCAACGTCGCTATCCAAGGTTTTATTATAATGTATTTCTACTCAGCAGAAGCCCTCCTCATGAGACTTGTTACTAACCTACAATAAATATGTATATCACGCTTTAAATTTCCGTTAAGTAAATAAATTTGGCTTTAAATAACTGTATAAAAATTTTAATACTAAAATCAGCTTGGCTTCGTAAAATAGGCAAATTGGTTTTCGTGTAGATAACATTAAACAGTATGTATTCGGGCACGACATGTCTGTGTGCTTATTTCACCCGTTACTAAAATATTTTGTTTCGGTTCCAAATAACACCTATTGTGAATGTGTTACATGTTCATAACTAACCGCAACTATCACCTGACGCTTTGTGGGACTCGATACAGTTATTTTTTTACTTAATCTGGTTACAAAATGGATTACGAACATATTTGCAGGTGCTCCTTGGACATCTCGCAGGTGGTGCGCGCCGGACGACTGGACACGGTGAGCACGTGCTTGTAGTCTCATAAAATTGCTCAGTCATTACCTATTGGTTGATTGAAAAAACGTTAATTATAAATATACCCTTGTGATATGTATTAAATAAGCTTATGACATTTATGTTTGCGGGCGTTTTATGTATCTCCTTTTTTAAACGAATTCGAATTTCGCGATCGTAACCCCTTTGTGCTTTGTCGTATGCAAAACTTCAAATGTTTGTAACTTTTTACAAGTACTGTTTAACTTGGGCTTCACTTTACTCGCTTTGTTTCCAGTGGCAAACTCTCCAGCAAGCGAAGCACGGCAAGGTGCACCTGCGCTTGTCCTGGCATCGCCTGTCTTCTGACTTATTGCTTCTCAGCCGCGTAAGTCTATAGTATATGAATACTTTTAATTTCAGTTATATCAATGTAAATGTGTCATTTGATTCTATGACTGTGCATTCCATGATCCCATTTATCGTTGCAGGCAATAACCGAAACGCAACTTGTTAAAACTGGAGAACTGAGCTCAGCTGTCGTCTCTGTTTACATTGATTCTTGCAAGAAGCTACCGGTAAGTTCCATCGGATGTAGAACGATGGTATGTTAACCGTTTTTATATCAAGTTCTCTTATGGAATTTTAAAAATTAACCAACCATATTTTGGCTTTATAACTCTTAATTTATTGCGCAAGACTATGTGATCTGTTGAGCTTAGTTACATTACCTGTATTTCTTAGAACGCTCGAGCTCAGTCCAAACCGGATCCGTACCTGACGGTGACGGTGGGCAAGAAGAGCGAGAACACCGCGGTGCAGATGCGCACGGACAGCCCCGTGTACGAGATCGGATACTCGTTCCTAGTACAAAATCCTGAGATCGACTTGATGGAAATCAAGGTAATTTTATTTCTCAGTGTAAACTAAACCGAGTCTTTCTTAATTTTTCTTAAATTTTCCTGCCTGTTCTAAAACTGGCTACATTTAAGGATATGTAATGTACCATTTCCATTTTATTTAAATTTATTTTTTATTCTTTTCGTTTGACTGTATTCTCACACATATTTGTAACGCATGATTAAGCTACATAAAAACCATTAATAAAACTTTCGACTATAAATTACGAAGCAAGATCTGTTTCTATTACTGTGAACTAATATTTATTCCCTTTTCGCAGGTTTTGGACCAAAAAACAGGAAGCCAACTTGGCCAATTAACGTACGCCCTGTCCAATCTTTTGAAACAAAACAATCTCACTATGCTGTCACAACCGATCAGCTTGCAAAAATCAGGACCAGAATCTAAAATTATTTTGGCACTTCAACTACAAGTGAGTTAAAATTCCGTTATGCTTTTTACTCAATTAAAATAATACAAGCATATAATTAGTTTCAAATTTAATAATACAATGATATTAAAAATTGTGTTCCAGATTTTAAAAGAAGCCGTCAAGGAAGACGATATAGAAGAAGAAACGCCCACAGACGGTCCAGCTGACCCTGAGCCCTTGAAAGCTCCGACCCCGACAGCAGAGACTACTGATGGACCCTCCGCACCCCTCGGTCCAGACCCAGGTAGTTGCCTGTGACACACAACCTGTGTCAACAAGTTGTGACACAGCCGTCACAACTGGTGATACACCTAACTGATAGTGGACACGTTCATGCGCCTCATAATTTGACAAGTATGAATCTATTGCAACTTCTTAAATATGGTTTCATTTTAAAAAGATCGTTATTTTCTTTAAACCGTCATCGCAACACCAGGTAACGTAACATTCAAACACTGAAATGTAATCATAAAAAACATTCATTTAAAACTGTTGTCACAATATGAATATGCGCATAAAATAATATTATATTTAGTTCCAGTGCAGCCCACGAATGTAGAACTAAACAATATCGAAGATGGTGCTGTAGATAATGCATCCGAAAAGTCTATTCCGGTCGAGCAGATC
>DWGJ01004019.1:0-12330 GCA_018246895.1 Aspitha aspitha aspitha | reverse complement strand
ACCCAGGACAAACATTTGTGTGATGAGCACATTTGTTTGTTCTGTGTCTGGGCGTAATAAAAATATCTATACAAGTAGTACATCGCATGTATATATGTATGTTTATCAGCTGTCTGGTCACCATAACACAAGCATTAAATTGCCTAATTTGGCATCATACAGCCGTGTGTGGAATTGTCCCCAGTTATTTATTTATTTCTATTATATTTATCTTATACAGCCGATTGATTGGGTCATAAGCGATTAAACTGAAATAATATTACTTCCAGAGCTTTTTTATTTCGCATGATCATAAAAACATATCCTCACCGAATACGTGACGCTTAATAAAATGAAAAGATATCGAGGAAGCTTTGATTAAATCGCAAAATGTTTTATCATATTTGAGTATGATCCTGTTTAAATAGCAATTGTGATGCATTCCTATGTTTTGTGACGAAATATAGGTAATAAAATGCTTAAAATTTTGTCTTTGTTTAAATATTGCTCCATAAGTTCACTCGCTCAAGAAACCTACATGCTATAAAGTTCTTCATAACTTCTACATAATGTCCTTTAAAAAGGGCCTGACTTCGATCGGCCCATCTATAGGCCGCGTAGTAGACTATGATTAAACTCTTCTCATCTTTGTTAAAACCCGTGTCGAATGGTACAATAAAAAAGGTACATGACTATTTTGTTGTTGATGATTATGACGAATGTGATGTTTTTATTGTAGTGGCAGTAGTTGTTATTGTGGCTGCTGATGAAGTTTATGATCGTGACGATTTTGATGACGATGATGTCTATGTTGTTGTAAATGATGTTGTATCTGATGACGGCAACGATGATGTTCCTGTTGAGGATGACGATTATGGTGACGACGAAAACAATTTCGTTGTTTTTGTCAAAGATGTCGTCATTTATATTGATGTTGACGACTAAGTTAATATTGTTATGTATTCTTTCATCTATCGTACAGTCTCAATCGTCAGTGACGTCATTGCTAAGATTGTTCGCGTTAAAGTTTTATTATTATTTTTACTCCCTAATCCCGTTTAACGATCCGCCTTGGTCCAGATTGGTCCAGATTATTCGCAGGGTTGATGTGATGTCGTAAGGCGTCACGTGTTACGGCTCGTTATGTTACTAATACTGAATGTGCTATTTTCAATTCTCTCTCTTTACATGTAGCTTGTCCGTCTAGTCTCGTAAGTGACGGTATATAATGTGGTGGATCAAATTGGGGCATAGTTCAGTATACTGTATATTAAACAGTAATGTAGGATGACGTCCATTTAATATTAGATCAAGAAGGTCACTGACCCAGAAATCAACGCACATCCGAAACCACTAAAATTGTAAAAAATTGCAGATAATATTCTGTCTCAAGAAGCTTCAAATATTCCACGTTTTAGGGCGTATAATAGGGGTAGAAAAATTGTATAAACAGCTCTCAGTTTGAAAGTCATACAACTGAAATTTAGAATATTTTGGTTTTTGGAAATGACAATTTCCACTGCAAGAAATCAACTGCAACAACATTTTCATGTATTATTTAGTGTCGTTTACATATATTTTTTACATTTTGCCATTTTGCTAAACCATTAATATTATACATTGTCACACTGAAGAACTAGAAATGTCACTCAGAGAAACCGCGTTATCACTCGCAAAAAACAACAGGCTCGCGATCTGTCTTCGAAAAAAAATGCTCAACTCTTTAAAGTTGTTTCTTTGTCCTTATTTTTGCTTACAATAATAACTCGCTTTTTTCCATAGGGACTATATTAACTCATGCTATCAAGAATCAGGATTGTAAGCAGGCACTATTTGAAGGTCAGATAAAACTCATCACTCTCTTGCTTGCTTATTCATTGAATTTTATTCAAAAAGAGGGAAAATTTGTACTGAGTTAGCATATTTTTATGAAAATACGTTACGTAATGCTATAGTCTCGGACAGAAACTTATTAGTTTTATGTCAACGGCTACGCTTGACGTGGGATACAAGGGACTCTAGTGTCATTGTTAATGATAAACGAATTTGTAAGGATTATATAAAGGACTGCACATACCGACTGGCGCTTTAGTCCAGTGGTTAATCTACCGCTGAGACGGATCTGTGGGTTCGAACCCAACGATATATCTATATGTATGTAAATATAAAGCGTAAAATGTTTCTGAGGTTTGTTAACTCGAAGTACGGAAAGGTTATTTTATTTGGTTATTTTTATCGTTTTGCATCTTTACTCGCTACTCTCTGACTTTGAGACGAGGGTGAAACTGATAACTCAATTCTTACCATCGAACACATCAATCTCAGGCGGTTTTGACGTTTTAGGCTTACCTAAATCAGCCCTAGCTTGCGTATATTAATCTCCTTCAGAAATAACGATTATACTTATCTTCGAGGAAAATTGTAACGTCATTTTCTGGAAAATTGTTTAAGGATGGTTAAAGGGTCTGATCTCGTCAAGAAATCGGAAGGATTAGGATTACAGTCTGTCACTCTGATTATGTTGTGACTATTCATGACTGACTTAGCGTGATTTAGACGTCACTACAGAGATCTTTTAGTGTTGCAAATGTTTACCGTGCTTTCCTTTGTCTTGGTATAAATTACACTTACATTGCGCTTTAATTCAAAACTAGGTACCTATTTGAGGTCTATATAGAATGGCTTTTGTACATAGAGTTATTTTTAAATTATGAATGCGTTCTTGCTATAAGCATAAATATAGTAGAAAAATACTACAAAACACGCTTTTATAGCAAATAGAACTTAATATAAATAGAATTAATGGACGAAAAATATTAGTATCATTGTGAAAAAATCGTGAAGTGCTAGGTATATAGGTCTCAGAAAAAGATGGCACAAAGCGCCAGCATGGTCGACTATGGACTTGATTAAATAGAACCATAAAAGAGTTGATAAATCAAAAATGTATAAATGTCGTGTGCTGTACAGTAAAACTCAAGGAAATGTATGTTCACACCCTTCAATTACAAACATTGTGACAGAATTTGTATTTTAGGGTTAATAAAATAAAAAAAATCAGTAAAAGTGTCTAGCACAAAAAAATCTACTCTCATAGCAACAACAATGTGTTGTTGAAAGCAGTACAACAATGACGAACGACCGACTGGGGACCCGTTTTATGACTAACGGCGCGTCAGCCCGCGATCTTATAAACGAAATAATCTAATCTCACTGCGACTGTAAAAATAAGTGCGCGCTTGTTTGTTCTGCGTACGTGATTAAATTTCAAAAGACACCGAGAAAAGTGTGGATTTCGTTAACTGTGTAAAACTACGTGTTAGCTAACGAGTCCGCGCTTCACACGTAAAGTACCCAAGCTTATTCTTGTCTACTCTTACAGAATGTCTCATTTAAAGTAACAAAACCTTTAGTTTTGTTGACTTTTGAAGGAGACCCGCAAATGAAAACGTGGTTACCATACTAGTTTCGGTCTTTCATTCTGTATGAGGCTGAGGTTCGATTCTTATATAAGTTGTTGAAACTACAACTCAGGGAAAAGTCTCAGGCAATAAAAATATTATAAAAATTATAGAAGAAACTACAGAAAATTTAGGAAAAACAAAATATAAGGGAACCTTGCCAGATCTAAAGGAATCAAACATACAAATGACAACACGGCGTAGACGTAAACTCAGAAATAAAAGCATATCCACTGAGAGCTTAATACAGAGTCTGGAAGCTGATGATAGCTAAGCTACTTAGCCGAAGATCTTTGGTATATAAATTGACATTGGGAGTTTTAATTGTGTTACTATTTTACGTACATACATAAGTATGGTATGTAAGGATTGTTTTCTGTCTATATCGGTACCTGGTTGGTGTAAAAATAAAATTGACGTGAACTAAGTAAACGATATTGTTACAATAAGTTAAGAAGGGGTATAGATAGTACCTAACAGAGTGGTTTAATTCTGTGCAAATTGCTTTAGCCACAGTCAGCTCGTTAACTAACTACCCATTGTTTCGTAACCCAACCGACAAGCAAACATTAACCGGGTTAACATTATTGTGTTATATACCTCAGTATCCAATTATAACGTTGCATGTAAATTTATGTGTTATATAAATAAGTGTTTTAGTATGGTTTTTTGTTAGGATAAGGTCGTTACGCCCTTTCTCCGCTGAGCGGTTGTTTCTACTTTGTAATACACAACCAGGAAAGCTATGTAGATCATATATATCCATTCATACCTAGGTATGTTGATTAGCGCCTTGGTCGAGTGTATAAAGACAGCGACTGCTAAACCGGAGGACGTGGGTTCGATTCCCACCCGGTACAAACATTTGTGCGGTCGCAGATAGTTTTATTATAGACACAAAACATATATGTTGAATACAAGTGTGCTAATGGAAATCAAATTCACTACCTTATTTTTCTTAGAATTGACTAGCAAACGAGCAGGCAGCAGTCACAAGTGGCCGCTGCCGCCAATGGACATCTCTAAGCGGCTCCTAACACCTCTACACTCCTATCTCTGGAATACCCTGTTTATAACAAAAATAAAATGACGCAGAATCGTTCTGTGCATCTGCATTTTTCTGCTACAAAATGTTTCTGCTGCAGCACACAGCAGAGCGAACGGAATAGTTTCAAACCGGCCCGTTATTTAAAGCGTACGTGACAGCAACAGACATAATTGTTCTGATCTATTGATCGTGTGCGGTGCGCTGAAATTTTTATACAATTTCGGCACCAAACTGAACGGCGCCCGGGGTAATCTAGAAGTGAAAAATGGACGCGTGAAAAATAGAAAAGCCCCGCTCTGAAACGGAATAGAGTGGGTTTGAATTATCAATGACAACACATGTATAGCTGTGTGCGATTCTAACTGAAATTACATTTTATATTGGCTCTCGCATTCAATAGGCGATGTGTGATATGTAATAGACATAACAACGCTGCTTTTCATGAATACTCGCACAATCCAAAATTAGAATTTTACACGGTAGCCGTTTAAGAATTAAAAAGAAATAATCAATATTTTAAAAAAGAACTAATCACAAAACGTCATTTTTGCGAGCCATTATGCCGGTTTTGCCGTTACGAATGTGAGTCTTACTGAGTATGAAATAAGGAATGTTTTGGATTTATTTGTGTTATATAAACTGGTATTTTCAAAATTTTGAGTTGTGTGAGTATTCATGAAAAGCATCGATATGTATTGGAAACAACAACGGGTTATGTACACAGAGAAATATTAGGAGATCTATGCTACGTCGTTGAGTAGGCTCTAAGATGTGGCGAGTGAGAGAGGTGGGAAGCGGTAAGGCGCAAGGGGTGGCTTACATGTGCTCGGGGTGGGTGCGGATGCAGTCGATGAAGTCGCTCGGCTTCAACTCGCCGCGGCAGATGCGGAACACTGCCGTGAACAGCGGGAACCTGAAACATCAATATACTTCCTCTGTCTCGCCTCACGCACCTTATGTTTCCTTAACCACACTGTATTAAACAGTGCTTCGATACAGAGGTTTGAAACCAAGGGCGTTTGAATGTCATAAAATATGGCATAAAACAACTGTCTACCCGGTTTCAAACCGCCGTTTAATACCGTGTAGCGCAGCTTTAACGAGTCACCGGAAGCTGAGATGAGCTGACACCAAATACATGTCATATCGTTAGCAATACATTAGTAACAATGCTCATGTACCGCGGTTATAACAACACTATTGAAAAGAGTTTATTAAAACTGGTATACGTAAAAGTTAAACGTATATTGTTTTGTACATATCATATTGATTTCAAATTATTTATCTAAATACGTCGATGATAAACAATGCATATAAATCATGATCATGACCTTAATATCAGAATTAATTACATAATTATAATAACTGGCGAGAATAAGATCTATGTAATTAAATTAACGGTGCCCAATGGCTTCACCTTGACCGTGGATGCACGCCAAGAGCGGCTATTTCGGTTCAATCAGAGAACAATCGTGTGATGACATTACACACTCGTTGCGCGGGGTTAACAACGTTAAATAGTTACGATTTATTTATAGTACCACTACAATATCACGACATAATTCAAACGACCACTGCGATCAATTAAGATGCCTTGTAGATACCGACTATCGATTGAATCGGCTTAAGTCCGGTCGTAAAAATCTAACAACAAGATTTGATTTACGTATTTGCGACAAACAAGGGTTAATCTTATCAAGAAATAACATTTACAACCAAATAATGCAGCCATATATTATATAATTAGTAGGTACAATCGAGATTGAAAATACGAAATAATACAATTCACCGCAACACGATCAAGGGCACAGTTGTTGTAACAAATACTTTTCATTTTATAGCCGTCGAACGAATAATAAGAAAACAACGTGACAAAGTAAAACAGTCGAACAACATGACTAAGTAATTTGACTAAAGGTTAAATTAATGACAAAATTTATGACAACAATATACCTAATTATTTCTTAATCGATCCGTCTGCACTGGTTGTGACCATTCCACTGGCAACATAATCTACTTTTAAAACAACAATGCTTGCATTTCGCATTCTTAGTCATGAAAATGCTCATTTACAAGGATGCGGGAAAATTTATCGATAGCAATAAATTTATCGACATAAATTAATCCTATCGTATACGGAAAATGTTCCACAGATGATCGCAAGTTAATTATGTTTCAGTAAACTGCGAATTTGAACGTTATAAACGAATATATGAAACACGATGTCATTGACATTTAATGAGTTTAAAAATGCTTAATTTATTGGCTATAATTTATTCGTTAAATGACGAACTACTGGTTCAAATTGAATGAAATTTGAAATACACCGTGTTTATACCATGCCTGCTTGGTTAATAAAATTCAGGCTTCTAGTTACATCCCCAACGATGTTAGAGGTAAATGTCGTAAATGGCCTGAACTGCTTCGAGAAAAGGACGGTACGGCCGTGCCGCTCGACTTGGCTGTCGCGCTGCCGTGCCCCCAGATAAGTGCGCACTCTGTACCTACTTGGGCTGTAAATTTACGGTAATACGATTTGTTCTATTAGAGAAATGCACTAAATCTTAGTTATGTTTTAACCGTTAAACTATTGTTTTAAAACATTTTTTTTTGGTCTGAATGATATAGTACGTACAAAAACTTGTCATTGGCAAAATGGTCACAAGACCGAGAAGCCATCGCGAAAAAGAAAAAAAAAACAATAAAAAAAATGCACTAACTTGTTCTCCATGCTCTTGTTGGCGAGCATGTGGTTGACCTCCTCGGCGGTGATGGGCCCCTGCAGCTTCTGTCCGTTGAGCAGCTCGTCCTCCAGCTCCTTGATGGAGCGGCCCGTCTTCACGAACGCTTCCGCCACCCTCCTGTTTCGGCCGCCTGAAATATCGCACCGGCTATTCTTTCATCACGATCACAATTAGACGATTAACAGAGCAATATGTAAACGGCTACATTTAAATGGTACATGTAAATATATTATCAATTAACTGCGGTCGATTTTCAAAAGTATTATGGTAGCGTCGTTTCGTAATTAACTGATATATACGTATATATCAAAAAATTCAAAAGTAGGTAAAAATATGCGACATGTAGTAGTAGACAAGTACAACCAAGGGCGTGAAGATTATTTAGAATGATCGTCATAATTTTCCTCAATTAACTTTATCCGAAGTCCAACGGGCAGGAGATAGAGGAAGGAGCATAATATGCTATTTAATAGAAAAAACATTGAGTCACGTCGCGACGATTATTTATAATGTACAAAAACTCTTCAGATAAGTTGTTTTTCTCACAGTTAGTTGCATTTTAACATACATAATCCCAGTTTACATTTAATAGACAAATGAATACATATTTACCAGGCGTGCCATTATTTAACGTGTAACTGGATATAGCAATATCGCATCTACGGCTCAGTTATCTCCTTGTACGCGGATAGGTCCGTAGGTCGTCTGATAGTAAATAGATAAAATTGTGCAGCGTACTTAATTACATGTGTCTTAACTATGACTATCCATAGCATTTTCGTTAAATTAATATAAACGGGTTCCGTGTAATAATGAATAGTGAATGTTTGCGACTTCTCTCCCCACTAGGTCCCGCGTGTGTTTGGATACTGGAGTTACTGAGTTGGATACTGACCCAATCGTCTGTACGATGCCTGTAAACAAACCTACATGGCATCCGACGAGGTTTAACGATTGTGCTCCAATCACAACACTGGAATCAAAAGGTTAACGTTGTTTCCAAAACACGAAAACCGCTCGTGGTATATTCTCCACCAGCGGTAGCCAACCGCGTCAGTGAAAGCATTATTACAATTACATTACTTACATGTGGGCAACGCTTTCGAAAAAGTCGGCGTATGCGCATAAAAAAAAAATCACTTAGAATCTTGAACAATTCTAAATAAGTATACTACACTGAGTATACAAGGAAAATAACAATGGCTTTTTAAAATAGGTAGCTAAGTATGTATCTGATATGCAGACCATTGTTGTAGACATGAAATCAATTTACACCGGCGCATTTTAAGACCTTGTGTTGTGTTATACGATGCTCATTGTACGTATCATAAGTATATATAATATGTACATATATACTAGCTGTGGGCGGCTTCGCCTGCGTGGAAATCAATATTTTCCCTTTTCTGCAACATTTGTCATTGCTGCTCCACTCCTATTAGTCATAGCGTGATGTTATATAGCCTATAGCCTTCCTCGATAAATGGACTATTCAAAACAAAAATAATTTTTCAATTCGAACCGGTAGTTCCTGAGATTAGCGCGTTCAACCAAACAATCTCTTCAGCTTTATAATATTTACGAGTAAGAATAACATGTATTATGATCAAGCAAGTACAAAGCTCATTGTCTCTGCTGACGTATGATAATAAGTAATTTTAGGCTTACAGTTACGGTGGTATATTCCTACAATTTTGCAGCGCGCCGCTCCCTATTATTAGCTCGTGCGGGCTAAGTCCTCCGAGGCATGCGTTATATTGCGCTAGGGCCACTAAATCATTGCACAAAAGCGTAAAACCATTGTAACGCTTACGCGGCATCAGCGAGATATGTCACTAAGATTTGTTGCCTTCGTATCTGTTATACGTATAGTAAAAGTAAATTTGACAAATACGACCCAATCTATTTGTCATTGACATATGAAGCATGTTTTTTAATTTTTTTCAATTCTCTATTATAAGAAACGGATATAATAGAAACGCCGGAAAAATTTAATTGAAGTCGAAAAAATATGGAAACAAAAGAATTCGTTTGTACAGCGGAAATTGGGAATCAGAACATAACAACATGAATGAAACGGGAAATCGAAGAGTTTTATGCGGTTCAAATATCGAGCCTTCGCTAAGCCCGCCCGAACGGAATCGACAGCGCTACCGCTCAGGCTGGCGCGGGTGAATTAAATTTTTGCTTATTCACCAACTAGCTGTGCCCCACGGTTTCACCCGTGTTAATTAGAGAACAATTTATCGCATTAATTAGAGAACAATCTATGAATAAACTATTTTAAGAACGTCACATTATGATTACTATAAAAAATTACACGAAAAACGGAAAAAATGCTTTTTCGTAGCTGCTCCACTCCTATAAGTCATAGCCTATATAGCCTTCCTCAATAAATGGACTAATCAACACAAAAATAATTTTTCAATTCGAACCCGTAGTTCCTGAGATTAGCGCGTTCAACCAAACAAACTCTTCAGCTTTATAATATTAGTATAGATTAGCGCTCGGCGCTTTCTGCCTATCGCGTTGGTGACCCGGCGCGATGGCGTAATAATTTACGCCGCGGACAAATGACTTAATAGCGAGAGTGAAGTTAAAACAATTCGAACGCAATATTTAAATTTGGAACGGGGCCAATTCCGAGTTACCGCCGCGCGCCGGGGTCGTCGCGCGACCCTTATGGTTGTATCCGAAGCGAGGTTCGAGGTTCTCACGATACGTTCGTGCGCGGGGGGAAGTGGAAAAGGGTGTAGGGGCGGGGGGGGGGGGCGTAAATAGAAAGAAAAGGAAAAGAAAAATACATTTATACAAATGTGTATATATGTATTTACACATCGACATTCACCACAATGGAAATAAATAGCTAAGAACGGTTTGGGGTAACAATTACATTGACTGACTGGCCTCGTGATCGTCGAGTGGTTAGAGACCCTGACCGCAAAACCGGAGCTCGTGGGTTCGATTCCCGCCCGGGAGAAACATTTGTGTGATGAACACATCGGTTTCTTCTGTGTCTGGGCGTAATAAAAATATCTATTAAAGTACTATATCGTATGTATATGTTTGTCAGCTGTCCAGTCACCGTGACACAGGCATTAAATTGCATAGTTTGGGATTAAACAGCCGTGTGCGGAATTGTCCCCGGTTATTTATTTATTTATTGCATATAGACATAAAGTGTAGGTACTTGAATTTTCTGTACATTCAATATGATATGTACTCGTATATTAATTGATCTAGACGATCTAGCTCCTGATAGAGGTTAGTTACACGAACAACTGACACCGAGGTCGCGGGTTCGATTCTCACCCGGAACAAATACGCATTTTGTGTTATGATCGAGTGTGTTTGTTCTATATTCGGATATAAAATTATCTATGAGTAATACATATACATATATTATGAAAACATAAGTATGATTTATCGACTAATCTGATCATCATAGGAATCGCCCCAAAATAAATAAAAAAGATCAAAAACAAAATCAAAGCACAGGAAAGCGAGAGTCCTATTCTAACGCGTAATTATTGAGACATCTCAATTCGAGTTCCATGTGATTACAGCGAAACCAACAGCTTGAATGCGAGCCAATGGGCACCTCCACAAACGAATATCGTCTTGCGCCGCCTGCCGTACGTACCCGCGGCGGAGACGACAACATCATCTATCTACATTTTATATAGTTGTTGTTCGATCCTTATTATCGGTCCACTGCTGGACCGGGTCTCCCCTCATAGTGAGAGGGATTTAGGCCGTAGTCCACGACTCAGGCTTAGCGCGAATCGGTAGACTTCACACACCTCAGAAAATATTATAATACTTATAACATAATATCTGAAGTGTGTAGGTTTTGGTAGGAGCGGTATTTAAATTTTTTAGTTGCAAAACGCACGCAATAAATCAGAGGTGCGTGCCCGGAACCCAGACCTCCCGAGTGGAAGGCTGAATTTCAAACCACTAGGCTATCTATCACTGCTTCGTTGTATACAGTATTTACAATTAAATCAACGCGTTGCAAATGCAACAATCACCCCTTACCCGCTTCCTAGCCATCGCAACTAACACTCAACACTCGCTGATCGAATACATAATACAATGATACAAGCGAGAATCGCCCGCCTACGCCTCGTCGGTGAGGCAACGCGGGCCACACGTCCGACCGCGCGGAGACACGATTCCGTACTGGACTGGAGCGCGAGGGGGATGGGGTGACCAGCCGCCCTATATTCCACGGATTCCACCATCGGCGGCGTCGCGGCGAAACGAAACTAACTCCGCGCTAGGGATGTTGCGGATACGAAATGTCGGATACGGATTCGATACGGATATAGGAATAATTATAATACCGGATTCCGATACCGATACGGATATGTAATTATTTCGGTTAGTTTCGGATAGTTTCGGTTATGGATATTGAATTCAAAAAAAGAATTTCAAAAGTGAAAACAATTCGGAACTTATCGGATTCGGTTACGGTTACGGATATATTTTTTTATCGGATATCCGATAGTTTCGGTTACGGTTACGGAGCTCTTTCACATCTCCACCCCGCACTATCGGTCCATTGCATTCTGAACCCACGCACTATACAAACAAGTGTCACTTTCCATTGAACAGATTCGTATTACACAATCGCGCGTGGAAGCACACGACCGCCTCCGCATATGTACATAAGTCGCACATTCATTGATAGGGGGGGGGGTCATTCGGTTAGCGCGTTTCGATATTTACATTCGAAATTTGAATTTCGAATTTTACCCGTACCTTGGCGGTAGGATAAAATCATCGCCAACTTGGCGCTATTCCGACCGTCAATATGCCAAATCCACTGCACCGATTAATGTAACGCCTCGTTGTCTTCTAAAGGGTCTTTATTTTATCTACTTACGTCAAATGGGTTCAGTTTGCTTATGATTATGTATAAAGCACTAGCTGTGCCCGCAGCTTCGCCCGCGTGGGAATCAATATTTTCCCGTTCTTGCAACATTTGTCATTGCTACTCCACTCCTATTAGTCATAGCGTGATGTTATATGACCAATAGCCTTCCTCGATAAATGGACTATTGAACACGAAAATAATTTTTCAAATCGAACCAAT
>DWGJ01004018.1:0-12333 GCA_018246895.1 Aspitha aspitha aspitha | reverse complement strand
CGGAGGAGTATGGAGACTAACATTGTGACACGAGAATTTTATATATAAGATTAATTAATAAAAATATAATTCAACGTATGGCGCTTACGTCATCTTGCTCATAAACCAACTTAGAATAGACATCACTTGTTGAAATAAGTGTATAATTAGATATTATTAAATTATTTCATATTTAATAAGATTTACCGTGGCCGAATTTCGAAACCGAACATTAAATACTATGGCAACTTACTACTAGGCACCATATTTAACAATTATTGAGTCATCGAATCGTTGACATTCCCGCCAATTTAATAAGACATGGCCGTATTAAAAATGGCCTCACATTTTGTCATAGGAATGGAATCAAGCTTCATTTTCGCTGTTTTTTCAGTTTTCTATTTAAAGTCCATGTATCTGTGTCGTTAGTGTGTGTAGTAGTGTGTGTGTAAATAAAATAGAAAAAAAGACAAATCAACAAATACTTACACTTTCGCATTTATAAATTAAAATGGATGGATTATAAGTAATTATTATCACTATAAATCCTCTTAGTTCATTATCTTGTTACATAAATATGATATTATTATAACTACATATTTATTTACTTAAAGATACTAGTTTAAATAGGTATATACAAGTTATTTGTATTGATGAAAACGTAAATAAATAAGTCTACACAAACAACACGGCGACACCTCGATCCCGGTTTTATTTGTGTCGTTTAATTTTTACAGCGCTCGATTATTTTTATGTACGTTCGCCGACCGACAAGGGGTCGCCGCATACATTTTTAATGTAACTTTTAAAGAGGCCCCTTTGAATGGCGGGTCATTTCTATTCGTTCAGCATTGTGCTACTTTACGATCGCCTCTTGCCTTTTTGAATATTTTAATGTAACCGTTACATAGGCGCACCACAGGGCAAAGAGAATATAGCAATCAGGTAGCCGTATGAAGCAAGGGATCTAGACCGCATATGCCTACATCAGTTTTGTTAGCTGTCCTGTTTGGACGTTTCCTATCCACTACAGCACATCTTTTGTATTTTGTAGTCTTATAATACTTTGTTTACCAATATATTTCTTCTCAAAAGAAATGCACATCTTCCATTAGAAACCAGAACAAAAAGTTGGAATGTATGTATAATCTAGAACGAAGACGGAAAGTGTAAGTAACAATTTATTTTTAACAGTTTCCAATATGTTTTAAGTTATTAATAATTTAAAGCAACGTAACATTATAGCGACGACAATAAATTTAATACCTATTAACTTATCATTCACCTGTCATTCTTATATCATTTTTCTGTTATATGTATGATTGTATTATTCTCAATAATCCATCACCGAATGTGTAATATGGTTTAAATGGAATGCATGATATAAAATGCCAATTAACCTGACCTCATACTAAAACAATCTACAGAAGAATGAAAAGAACCCAAGGCCGGTTATTCCCCGTGTATATACAAAGAGCATTACGGAAAATCTTGACGTTTTAATACTAATACGTGTTTTACGTCACTGACTAATATTTAGCGAGTAAAGGTTAATTCCGATCTAATTAATAATTATGAACATTTACATGTACAAACAAACAGTAATAGGTCGTTTGTTTCTCATTAAATTATCGGGTTGACGCCATATCACTATAAATTATGTTTATGAGGTCAAAATGCAAGCAATAATAGTTGTTTTAATCTAAACCATTAAATTGTAGGTACTTGATTATTTCAATGAATGTAGATGAAAGATATTTGTCAAATAATAGCCGGTGGAAATCTTTAGTCTCTAACTACTTACCTTACCTGCCCTTCTGTATTAAAATGGTTGCACAATCTTTTCATACGATCGATACTAAGATTAACACCAATAGTTGTTAAACAATCGACTGTAATTTTTCGGGATTTTCGATTTTTTTTCAATTTTCTTAATCGTTTTCTTTCTTCGTACCACGAAATCGCAGTACAATAACTTTATAATTGCCGAGACGGGCGAATGGAATGAGATATGAAATTAATTACAGATTAATTTATCCCACGGGAACCGTTGACTGGTATCCAGTTAATTAAAGCTGGGCTAGTGGAGGAAAAATCTGTTTCTGACAAGTTTAATTTCTTAAGTGAGGTAATTAGTGACTTTCAGCAAACAGTTCCTGTTGCCCGGCTCCCTGGACCTGGGATTCTTTTTAAACGCTTTTTATTAACTTGTAATGTATATGTTGCGATATTAATTTAATAAATTATCGATCAAAATTAAAACGGACTAGACGTTCAGATAACAATGTTTTTGAGGCTCACACTCCGTTCACAAAATTACTATTTTTTTAATATTTCAAAATCGCGTTATGATTACATTGTATAGATTGTAAATCTCCAAATCGAGGAAAGGGATAACCGATGACGTTTAAGTTGGATCGAATCAATCATCCTCCTGGAGTCTAACAGCTAACGACATACCTTAGTTCTAACTGTAAAGGAATATCAACTTTATCCCCAGTCAACAGAGTTGATGTTAGCCTGGACGTGAAACTAACAAGTTCATGGTACGGAAACCCATCTGTCATAGACAATGATTGAATTTAGCACTGGTTTTGATTTATAACTGCGTTTCGATTGGACTGTTCGGTTAGATACGTATCATTGTCTTGAGCAGAGTTTAAGCCGCGTTGTATAACGTTTATTCGATTATCTGAAACTCTAATTAATCTATCAATGTTGTTTGCGAACTTTTGACAGATCGCGAATGTAATTTGTTGAACAGATTACATAGAATTTGAATAAGTTTCGACATAGACATTTGAAATGACAAGAATTTTTCCTAATTACCAAATTATATTACGCAGATCTCTCTGATATGTTTATAATTATAGTGTGTTTGTTTGTTTGTTCATCTTTCACGTCAAAACTAAGGAACGGATCTATGTAATTTTTAGTACGTAGATTTTTAGACTTGAGAGAGAGTTATACTGCTTTTTTCCTTAAAACACCTGATTTAGACGGGTAAATACGTTTTAATGAAATAAGCGCCATAAATGGCGTTACGGGCGCAGTAACAGAAGAATTTCTTTTGATAAGGCGGGCGAAGTCTCGGGTAAAAGCTAATTAAGCTTATAGGTCTATTAAATAGCCTAACAGAATTATGATCGTGATTGCCCAAATCGCAAAGTTCTTATACAAGGTTTCGAGAGACTGCGGAATGTAAATCTAATTTACCTGTACGATTATGAACCCAATCTATGCTGTTCATTCAAATGCATTGTATGACACAGGTACGGATATATTATTAACATTCATTAATCAAATCCCCGCCGAAAGAGCAATTGTCGGTCCAGTGCGTAGCATTTGCTTCGATTTCAATAATAGTTTACATCGAATGGACAGTTCCAACTGAATACGTTTGCATAATATTCAAGCATGAATTCGTTAACGACCCAAAATTTATGTACCCAAAAGTGTATAGATTTTTTTTCTGTATTAAAAATTTAAACCATAACGTGATTATGATATTTTAAAAATCTGTAAAAAACATTATCAACAAAATATCTTACAACAATTATGAAAAAAAAGGTTATCCGAAAGTATAATACTATGTGGTTTTATGAATAACTTTGTCTTTAAAATGAGGGTTAGCGAGCAAAATACCAGTATTGCGAGCGGCAGAAACATAAAATTTTACACTTTTTTGATCCAAAAGCAAATTGCAATACTATATAGACCATTGCACGTATGTAACTACGTCTAATATGATAGTAACTAGCAGTATGTGGAATTGGCTCAATTATTACTACTATTAATAAATCACATATTATCAGTTGTGAAAAAAGCTGGTACTGAACTTTACATACATATAATATATCTACATAGAGATAGGGGGAAATCTATTTATAAAGTTACTTTCACACTAGCGCCGAGTGAACAAATACGTAGACACGCCTTATTTCCCTCGCGGCTGCCACTCATAATGGAGGCTTCCACCTTGTTTGCTCAGATTCTTCCGACGACGAAGTCTTGTTTGTATTGACTTATGTTGAACAATCTTAAACGGTGAATGGAACCTTTAAAAGTTCTTCGAAATCGTCTTTGAGTTGTGTAAATTCTGCCAACACAAACATGGCCAGCGTGGTAGACTATGGCATAAAACTCATTATAAGTCTCCGGGCCAGCACTGGACTAATAAAGGGTTGGAAAAAAAAAATTTTGTCACAGCACCGATTGATTCTTTGATTGATACTTTATTAATACTGTCTTCTCAATAATGTTGAATTCCTCGTCTGCAGCGTTCCGGTCTTCCTCTGGGTCCTGTTGCTGTGGAATCTTGTTTGCGATCCTTCTGCTCTTGCAAATATTCTTATTTCCCCGGCGGTTGGTCTCGTGAGACGTTCATTGTTGGTTACACGTGTCGTGTCTCGGTACACTTTGCTTTATCTATTGGACTTTTGTACCCTTTGTATCAAAGTATTCGTATTCAATAAAATAATGCATTTTACACAACGTTGAAATATCGACAAATCTTTTTGGATTCTTTGGTTTAGTTTTCGCATTGATAGAAATTTGTATTAGTTTTGTAAAAGCTGTAGTATTAATGTTAAATACAAGCCCTATTACACATCTATAAGTCACCAAAGCGATGTTAAGCACGATTTTAAAAAGAACTTCATTAAGCGTAAAATATATTAATATCAACAAGAAACATTTAACAGACCAATATCCCTGGAAAAGATTATCTAACTTATATAAAAGCAATCTTAAGGGAACTGTTTACATTTTATCTTCGCGAGCATCGGGGATTCGTTAAGGAATTCTCAATTTTTCTAATGGTCTAATATCTTGTTTAATATGCAAACTTCGCTAATTCGGATCCTTTGTCCCGTCGAAATGAACCCTCAGGGCTCGAGGACCAAGGATTCCAATTCTCTTATGTTAATACAGTTATAAGCAGATAGTATCTTGCTAATCAGTGTTATATTCCTCTGGCTATGTTACCAGTTTCCTTTGGTAAAGTGTCCCTACACGAAACTTCGAACGTTTAATAGTAATAATTAGAAATTGGAAATTCATAGGACCAGTTCGTTAGTCAATTGGAACAATAATAGAGATTTTGAAAGATTTTAAAAACAAATCGTATGTTTTATAATGTGTCTTATGCCATTTTATTTAAAAAAAATTATTGTTATCTATTTATGACGTGTATAGTTTATGACATGTATAGCAATATTTCCATAATCAGGTACGAAATTGTAACAATTATTTTGATTTCAATTTCAATATGTTTTATATCTGCACATTACTGAAATATTAGTGCTATAAACGCTGCGAGATTTTCTGAAAAGAATCTTCATTATTATGAGATGATTTAAATTTACCAATAACGACTTAAAATATTCTTCGCCCAATTTATATTGAATCAGGACTCATTCAATCCATTTCTTAAAAAAAAAATTTTTTTTATAAATCGAAACAGTCCAACAGGTTTTTCTCAGACCTGTTACCATGTATAACTCAACTTTGATAAGTTGCTGTCCGTACACAAATTTAATAATATGAAGAAAACCTTTCATATTGCATCATAGAGGAGGACTATTATAAATTCAGCTGCGCCAAAGCAGGAAGCACTCGAGATTATTACAATCGTAAATAACCTATGCCAAGTACGTATGCTTTGCAACAGTACGTGCGCTATAGAGGAGGTTAGGGAAGGTTGGTTACTCGGGAAACGGAGAAGTGAATTGTTTTACTATGCAATAGTGTTTTCACGTAAGACAATTGCACTTACCGTTTATGCATTTCTTGTTATAATTTATTATGCAATCTCGAGCATAAATTTGTTGTTTAGTTGAAGAAGCGGGTTCGATTCCCATTCGGGACATATTGTGTATTTATATAATTATCACGAATGTTTGTCCTGTGTGTAAGAATATATTCATAAGTATGTACATTTTTAGAAATACATATTTATAAAGTCACGGCTCGGGATTTCGGAGACATCTAAATTCATCCATCAGCTAATAATATTTAATATATAACATTATAATCAAACCTTTATGGTATGGGTGTCTTTAAATTTTTATGTACAAACGCATGAATGCATTCAATGTGTCGGTATGAAGATATTCGAGAAGTAAGATAAGTGTTATCTCCTATGCTTTTTAATTCCCATACACACACATACACGCGCGAGTGCGTTAATAAACACAAACACGAACGAAAAAACGCATATTGTAATGAAAAACAGATATTGGCGTTTATAAAAGAACTGAGCGAAATTAAAATATCTCTACGAATTGCAATTCTGCGGTATTCGATACAATAGTTTCCCATTCCGCGGTAAGGAATTACCATTTTATTTCGTTCATTACATTATTTTCTCGTCTAGCGAATTGATAGTAAGATTATCCCTGCCATGTTAAATTCGACGGAAAATTGAATTGGATTTGTCTTTTGTAAGTTTTTCGTTTTCTAATAATGGTATGGAATCTTGTATGTCACTAATAGCTATAGTAGCTTCCGGAGCTATTATTTTTCCGTCTGCGGGCACGATAGTGCCATGCCAAGTTCAAACAGAAAACGAAATGTCATTAAGCAATACAGATAAGCTTTAAATGTCATCTCAATGAAACATTTCTGTTTCTAAGCAAATGTGCTTGTCACATAAATGTTAACCATTAGACGAAGAGTTCTATCAAAGTTTTAGACGGCATTTTAGAATTTAATACAAGTTTATTAAACCTGAATATTAATTTATTTCCCGGCCAGTGACACAGACATTTCGCCTAATACCATGTAACTCGGCAGTCGGGAAAATAATTCCCAATTTTCTCAGCCAAGGACCGATATAACTCAAGAGATCCCGGGGCCGTTTGGGATCGCGACAAAAACTATCCCGAACTGAAAGGAATGCGGATAGAGCGATAAATCAAGCCGGGATTGATTCCCGGACCGTGGCCGTGGGATATTATTCATTCCTGACTTTTAAAATATTGCATATCCGGGGAAGAACTTAATAATACTTTAATGATATATTGTTTTCATCTGAAGAGAGTAGCAAACAAGCAGGCAGCAGTTACATGTGGCTGCTGCCGCCCATGGATAGTGCAATCGACTCCTAACAAGGCTGACCCTATCAGAAGTCGGTCACAAATGCGTTGCTACTCTTGAAGACTAAGATAGTCGCCTGGTATACTCGTGGACCGGCAATAATAAGTGAGCGGCCAAAAGAATTTATTTTGTTCACACGTCATTACATCCGTTATGCCATCTACAGCGGTTATTTCATTAAAACATCTTTTTCCATAGAAAAAAGATGTTTTAAAATAAAAATAAGTAGCCTATGATAGTCTGCAGTTTTTCAGCTGTCTTCGTACCAAAAATCAGATGCACCCATTCATCCGTTTCGACGTAAAAGAAGGACAAACAAACACCCTTTCCAACTTACAATAAGTGTGAATTGTTATTAGGTAATCGCGGGATTCTTGGCGTGTGTATGTTACATCCTATATTACTGTTATGAGACATACACGTTGGAAGTTAGTCGTCTGTTGAATTTACGACGCGTCTTGTTTCAAGTTGAGCGAACATGCGGTGTTATGTAGATAAAGATTTGGAGGTGTTGAGAGACAGGCTTGCGGAGGATTTGGGTAAGTTATAAGTGTAACGTTCGGATTATTCAAAGACGATGACAAAGACAAAACGTTTATTGGTACATACAAAGATTTCGCAGTGTTTAGATCATTTTATATTTTGATTGCTAAATATATCTTTTTCGATCTCCTTTCAAACCAAACTTTTTTCTCTTTTAATTAAGCCACGAACGGGATAGGGGGATGAGTGCTATTGGATCTGTGTCTTTCAAACGATGTCATTTCTATGACATACCTAATTTTAATGTGACATACAGCTGTCACTTCTACACGCGCTCCTAATGCTCTTGTGACAATCATTAAAGCTCATTGAAGTCTACCTACTTGATACTAATTGAGTCTTTTTCCTTCGAGTATTGTCCATAAGTTAGTATACAGGGAAAAGTCAGCTGTGTAGCAAAGTAAACAGGATTCCGCAAATAACGCATGAAAAATATATTCACAAATTACACGATGAATTCGGCAAATACTCGTATATCTGATTGTACGCATTCTTCCCGCAAATTGTAAGCACATGGCTTGTTAGGGCGGCCTGTTAGCTGAATACGATATCGGAAATGTTGTACCGTTTGCATTGGTAGAACGTTCTCGAAAAAAGGCGTCGGGATTCGGTACATTCGGGTCGAAGGTGAAGTTGGTTGAAATTGTGTCGATATCGTGGTATTACCTTTAATAAGAGAAAAAGGTATTGCCCTATATAATTGGATCTGGATTAATAGACGAATGGTATACATAAACTTATTTGTTTCGATTTTCGTCTCCTGTTTATTTTAATCTAGGTAGAAATTTCACAAATGTTAGGGATTATTTATTTGTTTCCTATGTATTGCCTAAATACAAAGTTTCATGTTTATATCTTCGACCATGACGAACTTCCGTACGAACTTTTATCCCCCATTTCCGCACATATTAGTAGAGATTTAGACTATACCTATATCTTGATCAGGTGCATGCCAGAATCGACGTAGACTGGCTTAAGATTAATGTGACTTTAGACATTATTTGAGGTGACATTTATTCACAAAGAAGCTTACAAATTACGGGTATTGTCAACTGTAAACAAATTACAATCAAGGACGACGTGACAGTCGGAAAGCCAACGTTAACTGAAACACAAACCCTCAGTAAGCGAGCTCCGTTGCCACTAACCCGCTAAATAAACTATTTATTCAAATTCAACAAGATACTCGAATTTACACTTACCGCTGATCCACCTAGCGGCCGCTGCGTCGTGCGTCATTTGCGGCTTTCGCGATAAACATCTATGGAATCGGCCCTTGAGTCCTTGACATGACTCTTGTCTATTGACTTACACTGTGTCAATGACCCAGGTCCACCTATCCTCACGTAATCTGTACATCTCAACTTACCTGCCTATGAAATCGTGAAAGATCAACAGAGTATAGGTCCTAGAGGTCATAGGTGCCATTAAATGAAGAAATTAGTTAAACACTACCTGTAACCATGGCAACGGCATCGCATTAAGTAGAAGAAAAAAGGGTCGGCAAAAATGTGGCGTAAAATACACATCAAATATCAAATATTGTATTTATCTACGGCACGACGACTGTACCCGCTGCCGTAGAATCGAGCTGCAAGCCCAAGTCTACTTCAAAGGTTATCATAAGATGCGTTAAAAGCATAACGGTGTAAGCGTATTAATTATTAATTGTGAACACTGTTAAACAATCACCCAATAAGCCCCCTCAAGTCACCCCTTTGAAATATCGATTGTATGGTTTGGCGTAAATATTCATTGTTGACGCGGCACCGCGTTTCCCCTTCTGTTGTAAATTTTGATTTCGGAATAACAACGTTCCAAACCGTCGTGTTTAGGTTAGGTTTAAAGATTTTTATTCTCAAATAACGACACCAAGTAGTCACATCTATGAGAACAATGCTGTACAAAAGTGTTTATCAGTGTTTATTCAGTGAAATAAAAACTCTCTTTAATACTAATAATAATTGTAGAAACAATTGCACGCACGGCTGATTAATAAGGCAATTAAATGCGTATGTGAGAATTGAACCCACGACTGCTGATATACTAATCATGGTCTTTAACCACTAGTCCCAGGCGGCAGTCGAATATGTAACGAATGTTACCTGATATATGCTTCAGCAAAGGCTGAATTTAACAATTAAAGAAGCCTTTTCATTTCGAAACGTTAGCTTGCGAGAATGAAACTCATAACTCGTGTGAAATGTTAACAATATTATTTGTTTGTTAATGATTGCAATCATAAGGTTTACCTTAAGGTGTGATACAGATTAAAATAAAAATGTTATCATTGAAGGAAAGTGTACCTCCCTTCCAATATCCACGTTATACTATGAAAAGTTAGTTAATTCGTTTTAGTATTATCTTTATTATGTGCTGTTAAAGAACACTGCAAATAAAGCATTTTCTTTCTTTCTTTTTTTCTTTCTTTAAAAGATCTTAAAACACTCGAAGGAGTAAGCGCCCGAATAATTTAAAACTTACACAACCCAGTATTAACTGTACTGAGCGGTCTACTTAAAATTACTTAACACTTATACGCAGCGCGACTTAAAATTCGAATATAAATGGCGCACACGACGAAGTTACGAGTATGTTGTGTAGAGGACCGAAGTTTGGAAGATACGTCGCTACATTAGGGGCAACAATTCGAACTTCCAAGTTTCGGGCGAACCAACAAAAGCATCAAACGCGAAGCGAATTTAACACTCGCTGTGCGAATTTGCGAAAGCATTCATAAGTAACACGCCTTGAACGGTGTATGGTTTATTTAACTTATTGGAATGGAATTGGAGAGATATTAGTACTTCGTTCGTTCGATATTCGTGTCTGTGATGATCTGTTAATTGAATCACTACTCGTACATAGTATAAACCAAAGCCGCTTTCTGTCCCTATATCCCTATGTCCCTATGTATGCTTAAATCTTTAAAACTACGCAACTGATTTTGATGCGGTTTTTTTAATGGATAGAGTGATTGAAGAGGAAGGTTTATATGTAAAATAACATCCATGAAATAGTGGAGAAACACTGTTTTATACTCGTGCGAAGCCGGGACGGGCCGCTAGTTTTTATTAATAAAACGCAAATAATGAAATTAAGCTTTATTCCAAGATAAAACACGTTTAAGACAAGTCATTGATGAAATCACATATGTAACTTTGTTAAGAGTACCAGGATTTGTAACTAAGTCTCTCCCAAGATTATGCAGTACTTTTTAAAGACTTCCCTTTTCCGCAAAAAAGGTAGTTAATTTGTTAATTACGATAATAAAACGTGATTAAAGGACGTTTTCTTTAAGGTTTATATATTACAAGTAGCTATTATTATTACCCGCGACTTCGCCCGCACGTTGCTCGCAAGTCGTACCGTTGTTGTGTCTGGAACCCCATCTGCAATGTTTATTTAATTAAAACGTATTTCCCTGTGACAATTCAATATTTTTCCGAAGAGACTAGGCTATATCACTCTCCACAACTTCAACTATCTCCATAACAACAATCATATCGATCCGTTGCTCCGTTTTGACGTGAAAGTGGAACAAACAAACAAACACACTTGTATTCATAATATTGATATGGACTAGTATAGACTATTTGATATTTCTACTCTTTCAAATAAGTAGGAATTAGGACAATACATAGACTTGTTGCTCGAGTGAGCTCACTCACTAAACCTATTACGATAACATGCAAGGCTTGCCTACTTAGCCTTGGAGGCGAGGCGCTACTTATGTGATAAGCTTGTAATGTTTACAACTGGGTATTTCGTTGAACAACGTTTGTATGTTTCAAGGTGACTCCTACCCTCGGGGGTAGTGTAGTGTAGTAGTAGTATTAGTATGTATGTATTATAGTGGTAATTGGGTTTGATTTTTTTTTAAATTCAGTAACTCATAACTTCTCTGGCGTAACCATTTAAAAAATAATAGTTCTAATTAATAAATTAATTAATAATAGCTCCACAATTCACAATAGTCCAATAACAATTTCAATTACAACAATAACAATTTCAATATCAAATTTCAAAGTACAAATACGCCACAAATCATCAAATCAAGTAGTAGTGGTAGGGGGTAGTGTAGTCTGTAACCAATTTCCACTCTCGTATCGACGTTGCTCCACCGGAAGTCGTGAGGTCGATTCCCATCCCGGAACGCATTAGTTTCTTGTGTCCGGGTGATGCAGAAATATCCGGTTACCATAACATTTGCCTAATTTGGAATTAGACCGTGTCTGGAATTGTTCCAATTATAACCTTTATATGTATATCTTAAATAAGTGTGATTTTTAAAGAAATTAAGAATTGTCAAAGATTATATTTTAATGTTAAATGTTACATTTTAATGTAGTGTGAAAATTAAGTGATATTAAATAATTAAGTATTAATAAACAATTATCACAACTAAACATTTCCTAGATTTTCGCCATAAAAGGCAAAATATTGGTTGAACTAATAATTCTGTACCGTTTTTAAACGTGCCCATACTTGTGCAAATAAATGTCTTTGTCTCTGTTTACTGAACATACAGAGACACCTTTCAAGCGCTGCTGCGAAGCGGACAGATGGGCAACAACAATAACATAACATTTAATAACTCGAGGCGGCCGTGAGCGTGTGTTTTTGACCCACTTGCCAACACATGTCTCCTTCGCGCACGACCACTATTTTATAAGCTATCCAATGTCCGATAAAACAGCAGTTTTTTGTAAA
>DWGJ01004017.1:0-12333 GCA_018246895.1 Aspitha aspitha aspitha | reverse complement strand
GATGTTTTCAAGCAGGTCACTCACTATGAAGATAAAACTGACAGACGTCAAATGTTACCTATTAAAATGACTCCACTATAATTCTTCGTGTTCTTATCGACATAAAAACTATCCTGTCTATTAAGTCGGACCTAACAATAGATATGTACAAAATTTCATTAAAATCGGATCAGTAGTTTCGGAGATTAACGCAAACGAACGTGGGGACACGGGATTTTTATAGATACAATGATATTTAAATTATGTTTAATACATTAAAATATTTATATTTCATCTATATATGTAGGTCTGAATACTCTGTCTCAAACTTGACATAGATACTGACAATTTGCTGACAATACCTAATTGTCACAAATGACAAGCAGACTGGGTAATCAGCGTCCTTCCTAATTTAGATGGATTACGCCGCCATTATTTGGTTGGATTCAGTTTCAGTTGTAAGTTTAACTAAACAATTATTTTTCAGTATAGTCACATTTGTAGATAATTCTAAAGCTTTGCTCGAATTCTATCCATTAATTGAACAGTATCTCTTCACGGTAATTACTCAATGTGAATTCATAATATCAAATCCTACGTGTGTGTACAATTAAACGAAATAAAAGCGGCGGTACCGGACTGAACTATATCTACTATGTAATAGATATAATAATTACTTTACATTACCACCTCTCACGCCACAACATTGCAGATAGTGACGCGCGCAACCCACTGCAGCAAAATACATGCGCAATACACAGGCTCGGCCGTACACACATCGATCGTATTGCAGATGCGCGAATGAACGATCGCCGACTGAGCCTGACGGCGTCCATTCTCTCCTGGGTCTGCTACTGGTGAAGATGGGATCTTACTGATTACTGACTGAAAGAATTCACAATGAGCGTCATCGAGCAGCAAGTGGAAGACGCCCACCAACGGTATGCGTCGCGCAAAATACTAAAGCTGAAGAAACGTGACCAAGCTATATTGCCAGACGAGATCGCTAGTAAGTATCAACGCTTTACTGTCAATAATGTAATGTATCGAAGAATCTTAAAAGTCCACATTATTAGTAATTTCACACAATACCAATGTAGGCAATTCTTAATGGCTAAATTACAGAAATGTTTTCCATTTTATGTAAGATACCCATCTTAGATCTATTATTATTATTAGTTTGAGCTATAGTTGACTTTAGATGATTACATGATGAATTTTATTTCTTTTATTTTTGATACCCTGTTAGGAGTTGGTACAGAGGTACATGGCGGCAGCAGCCACTTGTGACTGCTACCTGCTTGTTTGCTGCTCTATTCAAATAAAAAAAAACACCATAGGTTTGTAGTTGTACACCAAAGTGAATCAGTTAATTAGCTGACATATTTGGATGTACATATATGAGGAGTAGGCCAAAAGCAAGTTATAAATTAGTATTTGGCATACTCTTTGATACTATGTGTACTGTATTCAGTAAAATATTTCAGTTCAAGAGCTTTTCAGCTTCTCTTTCATGGCTAGGAAACACTCTGAAGTTCGGTAAAAGATTCGATTTAAGTATGTAATATGTGGTAACAGCTATGATGGGTACTGATTAATAAAAACTCAATATAGTTCTACAACCAATGACTGCTATGCCTCTTATATTCTACATATGTATGCGCTTGTTTCAGAGACTCCTGATTGTCTCTTGAGTCGGTAATTAATTGTTATTGAATTGTTATTGATGAGTATAGTTATCATGAATGTTTATTTCAGATGCCGATGACTTCTCTAAGGTGTGCAGGGTATGTGGTCATGTTGTGGACCAAACACAGCCCATATTCGGCGAGACAGATGAGCAATGCAACTTAGCTGAGACAATACGAAAATATCTTTTTATTACGGTATCATTTTTAGGATTATATAACTCTTTTTTGATCCTTGTGGGCTACGTTTTTGTAACCAATTGTGTAAATACTTGTCTTATCAGAATATTTAATATAGGCTTTAGCATGAATCATGTTTCTTATTGATTGATTATCTAGTTTAAAATAGAGACGACAAAATATATGAATATAGAATGAAGTATGAAGAAAATAACCTTTTCAATGCAACATAAGGCCTTTTTAGAAATGTCAAGAAGTGATGCCAGCAGTATAAATATGTTGCAGGTGTGTGAAAATGACGAGCTGCCGCAGGGCGTGTGCGCGGTGTGCGCGAAGAACCTGGCGTGCTGGCGGCGCGTGGCGCGGCTGGCGCGCCTCACCGACCTCGTGCTGCGCCGCCACGTGCGCGCCCGCGCCCCCCCCGCCGCGCCCGCCGCCCGCCCGGTGCGTGCCGCCCGCCGCACTGTACACGTCGCTGCGTGTGGCAGGCCACACTATATTTTATTATATAATGGATTAACAATAGTTACCCTGTTAGGAAGCAGATGCATATCCTAAAATTGATCATGAATTTCTGCAATAGCTTCTTCATGGTGTTCTTCATTATTTGTAGGTTCTGTCTATGGAAGAATATAGATTCTGGCATTGTACATGAATGTCTACTTTATATCTCAGTCTCAGTCATAAGATGTATAATTGAAGTTCATTGATATACATGAGATTATTTGCTTTCCTTGGACCTTTGTGAAAAATAATAATTAAAACATGTCAACATCGTTTTCAGGAACCGAAGTCGAGTGACATCGCGGAGGTTACTAATGAGGAAGTAAAGTAAGTATTCCATGTGGCATAATATAGAATTTTAAATAAACATATTGATCCTAAATATGGCTACCGTGCGATTGATTACAGGTGTCAGTCAACATTTTTCCTAAACTCTGTTGTAAAAAATATACTTACCAATTACTTTCAAACGCTGAATGTGGAGGAACATTCGAATTTAAAATATGTCTGCCAAAAATGTAACGCTACAGTCGTGGGCAACAGTGCGGAGGATTTAAGTGAACATATCGCTGCAAACCATCATACTGAACTACACAGTGAAAAAGCAATAGACGATTTTATTAAAGACAACATTACGTTTGAAGAGAGTCTGCTAGTAGACGACTTTGAAGATGACCAAAGCGACGCTGAGCCCGACCGAGACGAGGCCGCTCACAAAGTTGTAATGGAAATACCTCAATATTGCTGTCCATATTGCAAAAGCATGTTTTCCTCGACGTCGAGGCTGATATGTCACCTCGGCAAACACATGGAAGTGAGCGTCGACAGCGGAGTGATGTGCTGTGACGGCACTTACGACAGGAAATCTTTGGTCAGCCACCTTCAGGAACGACACGTTCGACCGGCTTCAAACACAGTCGTATGCAGAACGTGCAGGTTCTGCGCCAATGACGATGACGAATTACAGATGCATGTGAACCAAGCGCACGTCGAAACAGTCACAAATACACAAGTGAACGTTAAAGAGAGAAATGGTCAAATTTCCAGATCTAAAAAATATATTCCTGCGACGTGTCCAAAGTGTAATAAAACCTTCTCTAACAAGTATAACATGCTCGTTCATATGAGGAGTCATAACGGGCAGCCGGACAGATACGAGTGTGAGAAATGTAACAAGAGCTACAGAAGTCAGGGGAGCCTCACGAGCCACTGGCGCGTGGTGCACGAGGGCGAGCTGCGGCACGTGTGCGCGGCGTGCGGGGAGGCGTTCCCCACGCGGACGGCGCGCGACGTGCACGCCCGCCTGCACACGGGCCTCAAGCCTTACACGTGTCGCTATTGCACGAAGTCCTACAGAGCGAAAAATACGCTAAATCGCCACGTGGAAATGCACCTCGACGTCAGAAAATACACGTGTCAATTGTGCTCAAAGAAATTTAGGAAGACCGCACACTTAAAGTATCATCTACGAACGCACGATAGGATATAACCGGGGTTATTTGTTGCAGGTCGAAGCCTCGCCGCGTCAGCTTCGAAAGCTGTTCGTTTACAGAAAGCGAAATGAATGTTATAAAACCCGGTCCAATACACGTAATGGATTCGGGAAATTGTACAGTAGACGATGTCGATTTGTACGGTGACCTCGAATGCCAAGATGACAAATCCCAAATGGATCTGACGTTACATTCCGACGATGAAGACGTTGCACATTCGACTATCGCTAACGATCACTCCACGGAAGTATATAATAAATTTTACGTCGCACTCGTAAACTTTAGAAACCATTATGTTAACGAGCATAAATCACAACAGTACACCTACCCCGATTATACAGATTCAAATTGTTCCGACGGGGAGAGTGATACTCGGGAAACCGAGGAGTTGGATATTAATCGTTACGATGATCTCACGCACTGTAACATGAGGAAAGACAGAATGGACGAAGAGACGAGGCTCGAGCTCAGCCAAGTGCGAACGAAAATCAACGGCAAGGCATATTTTACGTGTAAAGTGTGTGGAAAAAATTTGAGCTCATCGCACACGTACTTGTTTCACAAACGAATCCACACCGGAGAGAGACCGTGCGTGTGTCACATCTGCGGGAAGCAGTTCCGCGCGCCCAGCGGCCTGCAGCGACACCTCACAGAGACGCACGAGCGCGTGCGCCGCTACACCTGCAGCATCTGCCCCAAAAATTTCATAAACTTGCAAAATTTGAAACAACACTTCCGCATTCACACCGGCGAGCGACCCTTCGAATGCTCTCACTGCGGCAAACGGTTCACCCAGAGCGGCACCCTGCACGTCCATCTGAAGACCCACAGCGAACAGTTCCCGCACCAGTGCGCCGAATGCGGCGCCAAGTTCAGACAGAGGTCGGGACTCACGAGACACCGCCTCAAGCACACCGGCGAGCGGCCGCACGTGTGCGTCGACTGCGGCAAGGGCTTCCGGCAGAAGCACGAGCTGAGCGGGCACGCGCTGTCCCACACGGACGTCAAGCCGCACGTGTGCGCCGCCTGCGGAGCCGCCTTCCGGCAGCGGAAAGCGTTGAGACATCATTGTAAGAGAGCTCACGAGGGCAACGTGGCCGCTGACGTCGCCCATCATCTCGCCTACAGCCATGTTCCACCCTACTGAGAACATATTGTTTAATACTGCATCAAACTCTAAATGTTCTATTCTTTTCAATATACCATTTTTATAAATTTTGTTCTTTTTTTCTTTATCATTAATTTTCCTTTTTTGCGTCCTCCTCTCAAATAAAGAAAAATAACAGTATGCAACAAAATTAAAAAGTAATATATTTCACTTTTCAGTCAAAATTTAGAGTTGAATATCGATCAAATCCAAGTCGAGTATGTGGAATCGAGCGAGGAACTCAGTGAAAAAATGCCCAGTGAACAAGAGAAGGACAAAGAAAGACCGAGTGTCGTAACGGGTGAAAACGGCAAGAAATACGTATATTGCGATGCCTGTAATAAAAATGTGGTCACGGGTTCGTGGAAACGGCACGTGAGGTGTCACGAGGGAGAGCGAAGGTACAGTTGCCCGACGTGCGGGCTGGCCTTCAGCGACAGCGGCAACCTGGCGCGCCACGTGCGCTCGCTGCACGCGCGCCAGCGGCCGCACCACTGCCACGTGTGCCGCCGGACCTTCTCGCGGAAGAGTCACCTGCAGGATCACGTCAAATCCCACCAAGAACGAAGAGATTATGTTTGCGATATTTGTGGAAAAGCTTCCAAATCCAACGCCGCCCTCAGGATGCACAGGAAGACGCACGACGATGTATGTAGATTCGAGTGTATGGAGTGTGGATCGAAATTTAAGAGGAAAGCGGAATTAAAGGCGCACGTTACGGTCCATACCGGCGAGAAGGCTCACTTGTGCGGCTGCGGGAGAGCCTTTAGACTTCGAAGCCAACTGACCGCTCACTCTAGGACTCACGGCAGACGCAATAAAAATGTCGAGCAGTAGTATTGGTACAATGTAAGTAATGTCGAAGTACATAATGACGAGGTTTGTTGCAGGTACAAAGACGCAGGAACCGAGCCGCGGTCGCCGCGCCCGGAGCGCACCTGCTCCTACTGCCCGCTCACCACGCCCGCCGACATGTACAATAACCACTTGTTGACGATGCACCTTCAGAGGGTCTTCCGCTGCGAACAATGCCATTCGTTCCTTGACAGGGGGGATATGATATTTCACATGTCTCAACACGCTGCCGACGCTTGCGCCGATACTGTAAAGGAGGATTCTATAAACGAGTCGTCTGCAACAGAAGAAGAACCCGCAGAAAGTGATCCGAACGAGGATAACGAACTCGAAAGTCTAAAAAGTTTTGTACGCAGAAAACTAGAGATACAGCAACGAAAAAACGAGGAGGATGCGCTTACTAAGAAACCGGATCAGGAACGTAAGACAGTGGGGAAAATGACTAAACAGGATCGTATTCGAAAACTAGAAGGTCAGAAAAAGAAAGTGACGATGAAGGTTAACGACGAAGCAAGTAGAAAAGAAGCGGAAATTACCGTTGAAGCGAAAGTTGTAGACGAAGGCAGACCCGAATCTGTACCTCTAGAACCGACACAGAACTTAAATATGGAAAGTTCGGCAGCGAAACGACCAAAGAGGATTAAAAAAGATTCTACTAAACGTGAAAAACAAATAAATGAAGTTTCCGATACTGCAGATGAACAGGTGTCACCCGAGAACGATGACAATGTCGATGAAGACCACGCCGCCGAAGAAGCCAAGGAGGAGGACGAGAAGGAGAAAACTACCGAGAAGTCTCCTAAAACATCCCGAACATGCCCAATCTGCGGCAAGCCGTACCGAGCGTCGTCCAGCTACTTCTATCATATGAAATACTTCCACAAGCGCAGCAGAGAGCACGAGTGCGAGATGTGCGGTAAAAAGTTCGGCACGAAAGCGAATCTGGCGCAGCACGTGAGCATCCACACGGGCGCGTACGACCTGGAGTGCAAGGAGTGCGGCAAGAAGTTCCGCTCGAAGCCGAGCCTGTACATACACGAGCAGAGCCACGGTGGCGTGAAACGTTACGCGTGTTCACAGTGCGAGCGCTCGTTCCGCTGGCGCACGCATCTAGCGCGCCACGTGCAGCGGCACGCGGCGGCGCGCGCGCACGTGTGCGCCACGTGCGGCCGCGGCTTCAGCGTGCGCTGCGATCTGCTGCGCCACGCGCGCACTCACGCTGCCGCCGACTTCCGCTGCGCCACGTGCGGCCTCAAGTTCGCACAGAAGCGCTACCTCAAGGCGCACATGATCAAGAAGCACGCGGACGCCGGTTCGCAAGTCGTCACGCGCTCTTGATCCGAATCGCGCGTTACTCGCTCACGCCTCCGCAGGCGGAACGATCAGAGGTAACGGACACTAATACTATTATGTTTTAGCTCAGCGCGCATCGCCATTAGTCGGTTGAGATGCAGCGTATGTTACCAACGGATTAGGACAACGTTGTAAATATTTCATCAGCGGACTTTAAATCCGCGTACAATTCAATACGAAAGACGCACGGGGTGGCGACCAACGGCGCCGCGTGTTAAGATTGGAAATGTTTATTTTTGTACATGTAGAAGTATTTGGCATAATAGAGTATAATGTAGTTAAAAACACGCGACCATCCGAACACAACTCGGCCGCTCCGCACCCGGCGTGAAAACAGTCCCTGTACATCATTTTGCTGGCGTTATCCCGTTCCGTTTACGAGTGACTGACGGAACGGTAACTGGCCACAACATAAAGGCAAATATGTATAGCATACACGGGACGTGGTCCGCGCGGGCGGGCGCTGGCCGGCCGGTGACTGCTGCGTTCGGATCGCTTTACGTACTGATTGTATGTATATTGTAAAAACATATTGTTTTTGTAATTGTTTACATTTTTGTAAATTTCCCTAAGTATATACCAATGAGTAGAACGTAATGTAATCCCAATGTACGGTTAGTCCTTCAAGGCATGTGTTCTTTAGACTGCAGTGTATATTTTAGGATTAAGTAATTTAAAATATGACATATTTACCGTGTATATGTGTCGAACTTATTAAATCGCGACCGATTAATCAAATTGTCTGTGTTATTAATATTCCTGTGTAAATTAATTGAATAATCTATCGTGTATGAGGATGTATGATGTAAGTGTAAAATGTGTGTATTTTAAATACTTACAGTTAAGTTGAATGTATAATGGAATGATGTATCCAAGTACTAATGTGCCATTTGAGTAGCGTGTATTATAAAAAAGTTAAAGATCTCCTATAAATAGAGACTGTGTAACCTAAGATATAGTTGTAGGACGTGTCATCTCATTCTCGTAGTCCCTGTACATGCATGTATATATGTCACATGTACAGAGACAGATCCATCGCTAATCGTACATGACTCGTATAATGTCAGCATCTAAATGTATACAGAGTTATTGTTCTGAATTATAAACCTGCTAATTTATGTTTTCATGTCGTTTGTATGTTCTAGTACAGTATGTTTGTATGGCAAAGGGATTGGGTCCATTATGGCAAAGGGTTTTATAAAAAATCAACATCCGAATATGTACCGAGTTATTGTTCTGAATTATAAACCTGCTAATTCATGTTTTCATGTCCTTTGTATGTTCTAGTGCAGTATGACAAAGGGTTTTTTTTTCACTGAAAATGAATAAAGTATGACAAAACGGTTTCTTTGTATTATAAGCCAATTTCTCAATGGTAAACTGATTTTCAGTGTTTTGTGAACGTAATAAAAATGGAATGATATATTTCAAATTGTACCGATGAACATCACAAGCCAAAGAACATTAATTTAGAAACTGTACATGTGATTGTTTGTAATATTACATGTCAGTAAAATGATGTATCTATAATATTTAAAACTAATCCTGTCGAAAACAGTGACTGTACTGTTGTTGTTGTTGCACGGTCGTGTCGTATGGTCAGTCATCAGCCTGCCTTCAAACAATTGTATAGACTTGCATTTTAGTTTCATATCTATTTGTACATATGTGTGTTTTTCTCGTTCATATAAATAAAACATTTTGTCATAATCAATATGTTTATTAACTAACAATAAATAATATATACATACAATGTGATGATATTTTCATCTGATAAAGATCGCATAAAGCGGCTGCCACACTGATACAATTATAGCTAGGAACTAGGCTTGTCTGATTGCAACTAGTTGAAAGCGTTTCTTTGAAGTAGTGCAACATGTACTTATCGAAACACCGGACTAACGCCATCCAAGCAATATTTTAAAATCGGCACTTTCATCAAAGTTACCGAATAATGTAGCCATCCCCTGAAATATTGAATGAAATACAATTACAAGAAACCATGGACTATTATTTTTTTTACTATCGAAAAATTAATTATTTATTTATCACGATCGTCCAATATAAGTTGAGAGGAAATTTAAAAATTGAAAATAAAGCAAGTAGCTCCCCTGCTAAATAAAAAGCAAGTAGCGTGCGCGGAGGTTCATTTATCCTAAACCTAGTATATCTATAATACTAAACAAGTAAATCATAACCATCTTATCTTTCTATTGTTCTAATGAGTAAACCACAGCATGAGTAAAGTTGCACTGAATGACGTCAATAACGTACTGAATCTATAAGCGTAGTCTTATTGCTGTTACAGATGCGTCTCGAGTGATTGAAAAAATTACAAACATTCTTAAATGAGAGCCGTTCACATAAAACGGGTGTAGTGACACGACCCTTTACAGTATAATTTCAGTAACGATTAGAAAGTTTATAGAAATATAATGGGTTAAGATTCATATAACAAATGGTTCCTTACGGTTAACACTTTAGAGGCAAACTAACGCGGGAGGTAGCCAGCTAAACATCTTAAACTAAATGGACACTTTCTATGTACACGATAATATGAAGTGCCAGTTTCCAGTAATACACTGGCTTGGTAAACAGCTGACAACAATGATTACGATGAAGAAGTCGGTGTATCCGCCACACCCTCCACCGTACTGTAATTCACACACAGACTCCTCGTTAAGGTTCGGCGTCGGCTTCGGTACGGAGCGGACGTATTCGAAATAACGGGAGCTCACACGTGCCATATTATGTAGTTTTTCCTTCCTAGTGCATCAGTTATTTGTTCCTGGTGTGGCCCACTGTTGGGCAGCTTTTCCTAGTTTGCGTAACAATTAGTGATAGTGACACGGTGGTGAGAGTGATAGTGACACGGTGAAAGTGGCAGTTTACCTTAGATCTTTCTAAGTGAGCTTGCCACGAGGATTTCAGCCGGTTGGCTTATTGTAAGTACTGTATTATATGTATGTACTGTACTATATTATATGTAGTATTATAATAGTTTAGACCTAGATTTCTGTGTAATTGTAATTAGTTGTAGCTGTAGTTTAGCAGTTTTTAGTGCTTGCGCGTGGCCACCGCGTGGCGAGCACGTGTTTTAGTGACAGTGACACTTGACGTTTGTGACGTTTACGGTCGTGACGCCCGCGCCCTTTTGCCGAAACGCGCACTCCCCGGCTGGGATTGTGTAGCGTTGGCAACACTGGTGCGGTGCTGTCAGCCCACAGCCTAGGTTAGTGACATTTTGACATTCTGACAGTTGACGTGTCACTTGACTTTCGATAGCTGACGTGTGTTTGGACCGAGTGACAGGTGACGTGAGGTTGTGACGCTGTCACCTGACATCTGTCAGTTGACGTGTGCTTGTGGTGTGTGAGAGGTAGACGGCTGACGTGGGTCGTGACGTCGTGTCCCCACCCCCCCCCCACCCCCGCCATGAGCAATAGGTTCGCGCGGCTGCTGGACGAAGAGGAGGAAACCATGGACCGACTGATGGAGGAGCATGCGGAAACTGAAAGGCGCAGCGGCTTCACCCCGAGGGCCTCCATACAGCGCACCCCACCGTCTGGATTCACCCCTGTCCCCGCGTGTACCCCTGAGATCGAAGATAGAGCTGCTAGAGCTGCTGGAGCAGCTGGAGCAGCAGGAATATCTGGAGCAGTAGGAACATCTGGAGCATCTGGAGCAGCAGGAGCGGCACCAGCAGCAAAGGCGAGAGGTACTGCGACAGGAACGGCAGCAGCAGCAGCAACTACCGGGCACAAGCGCCCCCTGCAGTCCCCGGATGACTCCGAGGAGCTGAATAGGCAGCAGCTCATGGCGCGTGGCAGAACCGCAATGGAGGACTGTACCCCGCCGCTTGCTGGCATCCTCGGGCGGGATCCCCCTCCCCCGGTGCCGGCAAGAGGCAAGACCACCGGGCTGGCCAGCGCCAGCAAATTGGAACTGCTGGAGAAGGTCCATGATGCGGTACGCAGCATAATGACGGTCGCCACGGGCAGCGTAAGCAAATTGAACAAGGCAGACGTGAACAGTATCAGCTCCTGCGGACAGCTGATCACCGCGGTAGTTGCTGCGCTGGAGATCCAGCTTGCAGAAAAGGAGACGGCTGTGGAGAAGCTCACGGCCAGGCTGACGGAGGTGATGACCAGGAGGCGGGGGGACTCCCAGGAGAGCTCCCCTGACCCCAGACCCACGGCACCACTCATCCAGCCAGGCTCACCGAACTACGCGGCGGCGTTGAAGCTCCCCCGGAGGGCCAGCCCAGTGCCAGTGGCCAGTGGCGGTCCTACTCTGGCCTTCTACCCAGGGGAAGGCCAAGCGGAAACCCTAAGAACTGCAGAGGACACAAAAAAGTGCCTAAAAGAGGCCATAAAGCCCGAGGGCATAAATGTACAGGTCAGCAAAGTAAAGAAAGTGGGTAACGCCGGAGTGGTGGTGCAAACCACTACGAAAGACGCCGCTGAAAGGCTGAAGCTAGCGGCCCCACCGACCCTCAGGGTCACGGAACCGAAGCAGAAACAGCCTCTGCTGGCATTTCGCAACGTAGAAGGAGACCCCAAGCTGGAGGAAATCCTCCCGGCCCTGCATAGCCAGAACTTTGAAAGGGAGGGAAAGTGGACCTTGGAGCAGCTACGGCAAGGACTGAAACCCTCCTTCAAGAAGAGTAGGCGGGGTGGCAGCAAGACGACGATTGTCGCAGAATGCTCGCCGGAGCTGCGCCTCGACCTGCTGAAGAAGGGGAAGGTGTACTTGGGCTGGGAGGTCGTGGAGGTGTGTGACCACGTCGGGGTGACATGCTGCCTCAAATGCCAGCAGTACGGCCACCCGGAGAAGTTCTGCCGAGCGGCCGAGGTGACCTGTGGGCGGTGCGGCGATGCCGGACACAGAGCCGATGCCTGCAAGAAGGAGACGTCTTGCTGCGCCACATGCAGGAAGTTTGGCCGGCCGGAGCACACCACGCATCAGACGGCGTCCAGAGACTGCCCGGCCCGGCTGCATGCTGAGCGCCAACTAATAGAGCAGACCCGGTATCGGTAAGGGCAAGACCGACATAATCGTAGGGCAGTTAAATCTGGGGGGGGGGCGAGCAGCAACGCGGGAATTGCCCGCGATTGCCAGAGAGCACGGCCTA